>JAKUCV010004693.1:0-104175 GCA_028386065.3 Turnera subulata
ATTGATGATATTCGGCAGGATGCCGGGTTTGATTTGAGGCTTGCTAAGCCGGTTGACTATGTTGTTATGACATCTCTTTTTATTGAGGATTTTGGATAATGTTTTTGATATTGATTTTCGTGTCCCGGGTTTCAAGGGCATTTTGGTAATTTCCTTGAGTTTTGATATTTTATTGTTAAATTGGGACACGGGTGTTTCATGAACTCACATTTGGCCCACTAAGTAGACTCGGTGAACATATTCCACCATTAAAATGACCTTCTGTCATTATACAGTCGACAATCATAATTTTAAGCCACAAGCTCTCAAATTATCCGTCTGATAATTTTGCTTCAAATCTGTCTCATCTCCACTTATCACTAAGATAAGGAGGCGGTTACCCGTGTGAGAGGGCTAACCTCGTGTCTACTTGACATACTCTTAAACAAATTGAAGAATGTACACAACATTCATCCAAATGTATGTATGCAAATCAACTTAATTGATAGCAAGAACATTAAATACAGGTTGTGAACTTTGGGAAAATAATAAGCATATAGTGAAGTACTTAAGCCTACATAATTTTAATACCTAATGTGTTACACAAACACATCCCAAGGTAAAGGCTTAATCAGTGCATCTGATCACTTGTCTCTTTTAGACAGATACTTCACATTCACAACCTTGCATACAACAATGCCATCTGCATAGTTGTATTCGATGTCTACTTATTTGGTGAAACTAGCCATTCTTGGCAATGAAAATTGCAGCCTCACTATCATAGTTAACTAACACTAGATCAGTGTTCTATGCATTATCCATCACATAAACCAAGAACTCATTCAACCAAATAACTTTTACACTGCTAAAGCGAGAGCCACACATTTAGCCTCAATCGCAGACAAGAATACACATGATTACTTCTTACTACTTTATGATATGGCGCCATCATTCAGTAAGAACATATATATCCAGATGTAGACTTTTCTACCATCTAGATCTTTTCCATGACCAAGTCTTGTGCATTCAACCAAGAAGGACATTTCCCTACTTGGAGATAAAATTGTCATCAGCGGACTTCTTTAGACATCCCATGATCCTTTTTAACTGCTTGTAATGTGCTATGCCTAGATCGGATTGACATCTATCTGTTAAGCCATTTGCTTAACCAATATCTAGTCTATCATACACCATAGTGTACAACAAACTTCCTACTACGCTCCGTTATGGAACTTGGCTTATTCATCACTCTCATCAGGAGTCTTAAGACACACGATTTCTCAAAGTATGGCATTTATTGATAGGAGTTTAGATAGGATTACTTTGATGCATATAGTATTATTCCAAAGCTTTATTATTGTAATTCTCTTACGAGAAATACAATAATCTCTTGAAACAATATCTTGAAATCTTAATTTCAAGTTTATATGCAATCTTTATCCATATCATCTATCTCGATTGAGATGACAACTAGGTCCATTACCTTGTTGATTAACTCCATGTCATTTCTAGCTATAAGTATGTCATATACATACTATATGTAAATTACAAACTTACTTGGTACATGCCTTGAGGATTAAAAGACCAATATAGACTTCAAAGTCTACAAACCATATGTTTGTGGTCCTCTTCAATGAACCACAATCTGTTTCATTCATTCTCCATTGAGAAATGCATTATTACATCCGTTTGACGTAATCCAAGGTTTAAGTTTGAAGTAATAGCTAGAAACATCCATACATAGGTAAAACTCACAGAAATCGAGATTGACTCTTGTAATCTATCTCTTTCTGTTAGTGTACATTTTACCTATTAATTGAGTCTTAAATTTCTCAACTATGCCACCAGCCTTAAGCTTGCTTTTGAGAACACATTTGTTCCCATTGGCATTGTGTCCTTCAATGAGATCAACCAGTTCTTAAACTTTATTGACTCTCATTGACTCCATCTTTTCTTCAAGTGGCTTTATCCATTTTTCTTTAGAAGGATTTTGAGGCAGCCTCTTCAAGGCTCATCATGTAGGAATATCATAAAAGACTCACTATCTTTGATGTCAAATCATCAACGATAGTCTTTTATGAGAATCACACTAAATTGTGATTCAAGTATGTTATTCCCATTTGGATCAACATGGCTCCCACTCGGATTAAAACGTTAATCTCGCTCCCACTAAGAACAAGATCTATCTCTATTGCTCCCACTTGGAACAACAAGATTACAACAAGATTACTTTTATTCGGACTTGATGATGGGGAAGTTTTATTGATGAGAAACTAATTCATCATCTGCTAAAATCCTCCCACTCGAATGAAGTAATCTTTGCACGTCTTAATCCTCTTCCTCAAATAAAGATAGGCCTTAACCTACCTCACCCTTCTTAGGAAACTTATTCACAAAGAATGTAACATCTGTTGGTTTAAACTCAGTTACACTCCCAATGTTCTGTTGACTTATAAACATATAACCTTTGAGGTTAGTAAGTATCTCATAAGACACTTGTCTTCCTCTGAAGGCACATCTTGCCAGGTAGAGAGGAATAATGTTTATAAGTAGCATAACTTCCAAGGTTACTAAAACACTTGGTGGGAAGCATTCTACTCAATAACATATGTAGAGTAGTTGTAACTGACATTGTAGGCATACTGTTCAGTAGATAGGCAGTAAGCAAACATTACCGATGTGGCAATAAAGTTTGTTCCCTCATTTACTTAACCATTACAAAAAGCATTCCATCACGTCACTCTATAATACATTTTATCATAGAGTATTAGGAACAGTCAACCAATGCACTATATCCTTTCATTACATGCCCAACTGATTGGATCAACAGAACGATCACAATTAACGTGAAGATCTTGTATCTTCATATCTAGTTAATTTTCTATTAAGCTCATATAGCTTTAGAAACAATTTAATGCCTCAAAAATAGAAAATTAAATAGATATAACTGGGCATGATGAATAAAATGATGAATTACATGCTTTTGCCTAGTCCAAACGTGAATGGACCCGCAGATGTCCAGATGGACAAATAACAATGAAGAGTTGGCATCAATCACTTTACCGGATGGTCAATAATCAGCTAGATAACACTCACAAGCAGACAATTCTACTTGTATAATGCTAGGAAGCAAATATTATTTGCTAACTTTGGCATTCTATGTTGGTCCGTATGACCAATTCTAGCATTATTCGGTAATAAGACTAAAGCCATATAAAATTGAACCAGAATCAATTTTATAATTTGTCAAAAAAGCATGTATGGTTACTAAAACCAAGAAATGTCAGAAAAGACACCCATCATGTAAGATCACATCTCATATGTTACACAACACTAACTTGTAGGCTATGAGTATTAAAGCAACACCTTATTGTTGCCACTTACATGTCAAAATATTTAATCTCCATGTGAGACTTAACATTGATCAGTTATCACATCTCCATACAATATAATGTGTGGCTACTGAGTCTATAATTCACTAAGAATTATATTCAGTTACGCACAAAATAAAACAGCCGCAAACATAAAGTTTGCTAGCTCATGCAAAGTAAAGTACCACATCGTACTATCCAATTTCAACATTGGAAAATGACCCATTTGGTCATCATTGCAACACTTTTGTTACAACAGTACTTTCCATTGTATGGTTTGCCGTACTGATCTGTCTTCAACTTTCATAACTACATTCATGATCACAAGAGCACTTTTGCTCTACCAGCACATATTGGAATATTAAATTCCAGATTTCATAATTACTGTCATTAAGCATCAACCTTTTGTTGAGCTAGGCGACAATAAATTATGAAGCAGTAATTATATTTTAAAAAAATAAAATACACAAGGATCACATATAAGGTATAATGTTCAACATACATATATGTATAATGCTAAGCTTCGATTGACTAGGTTAATAATCACATGCATAACCCGGAGTCGAAAGTTCACTATGTTCCCAGTCATCGTCCTAAAGTTGAATGTATAATGAAAATTAATTTAACCAATAACACAGCTAAGCATTAATCATGCTCCAAACAACATATTTGTCAAGCACAATTTTATAATCCCATGTGGATTATAAGTTGAACAACCCAACAATGTTAAACTAATTAACAAGTGATGTTAAACTAAATAGCAACTAATTCATAATGTTAATCCAATTAACATTAAAGCAGGTAATCGTATATTACTCATGCTTGAACAGTTGGGTAAATATTTCTCGTGCCAAATTCACAAAGAAAATGGTCTAGAAATATTCGGATTGTATTTTATTGGTGATAAAACATAAACACAAAATTTATGTGAAACGCCCCGACCCGTATTTACCGTACACAGTAAACACGTGCCGGAACTGTGACGACCCAATCAAACCAAACCCAGCATACAGTGTATACAGTAGAAACTCGGGCTCCACAGCTCAAAATAAAAACATCAATAACAACATAACCGGCCCAATGGCCCAACAATAGCAAAAATAATGCACAGCGAAAGACTTAATAACTCACAAAGACACTGTATGCGACACATGATGCAAACTATGGATCCGAGCCCTGTCCAAGGGATAACGCCGCAGTCTGTCTGGAATGCACCAAACCTGTACCACAAATAACTCATCCTACGGGATGAAAGCCCGCAGGTGAGGGGTGAGTCCGAAGTGCTCACAACCATGGATAGACGAACAATATGCAACCCTAAAAATTACTCAAGTCGAAAATAAGGAAAAACCGCCAAAATACACCAAACTGAAAGACAAGACCCAAAACCGGTCCAAGACCAAAAAGACTAAATCAAAAATCCAATTTTCCAATTTTATCTTTTCGGGTCCCGTCACGGATAAGCTAGGGGTCAGACCTGGTTATCAACATATTCCGGGTGCCAGACCAAACCCAGAGAACCCAGGGATAGACATCCCAAAAATAATCACGGGATAGACATCCCAAGCATAGACATGCTTATCACAAGTAACCCAGGTCAAGGCCACCACAAAATAGTCTTAAACCATCGAGTCGTACCACTACTTACCACGTGACAATTATATTATCGTCATCAAAATCAAAACACAGGGATCAACATCCCCAACCAAGATACCGGGATAGACATCCCTACTCCAAATCCAAGGATCGACATCCTTATCACATTTCATTATTTATTCCATTTTATTTAAAGCCAAAAAGACTCAAGGATAAACGTCTTAACACCAATCACAATACCGGGATAAACATCCCGACAACAATCAAGACAATGGGATAAACATCCCGAATCAAACCACAGCAAATGCAACATCCAACAATGCAATAATCATCAAACACAATAACCAAGTAATACAGACACAAATTGAAGGAAATCCATCCTCACCTTGGCCGATTACTCAACTCCGGAGACAATGACTGGTCCGACGCCAGCTCCTCGGGAAACTGCCCGATATCATAACCTACACAACAATACCATATACTCGCATAAATGCACATAATCGGTATGCTATGATGCCATTACTGCGAAGTAAACCCATCCCGGTTCATATCCTTTATTTTCTTCTTTTACCGAAAATATATCGTATGCATAAGGTTACAAAAATATATTTCTAAAACTATTAAATCAAAACATTTTCTTAAAATAATATACTTTTTCCAAAATAATAATTACCATAATTTTTCTGGAAATTATAACATATGTATATATTTTCCATAATATTTCTATAAAATTATTATACTTTCCAAAATATAATTTCCAAGTATTATTATTTTTAGAAAACTCCATTTCCAGAAAGTATATTCACATAAACTTATTTTCTGAAAATAAATACGAATTTATAAATACACATATATATTTCCAACATAAAATACTTTTCCAAACAATTACATTATCAAAATAACTATATATTTCAAAAATATAAATCATGTATACCATATATATTTTCCAAATTTAATTACCATAATTTTCCAGAAAGATAATATTTATATAAATTTTCCAGAAAATATTTCCATGGTATATATATTTTTCCAAATAATAATAGTTTTTTTCAAACATAACTTAATTATTTATCATAGTTTATATCTTTATATTTTTCCCAAAATACCAGAATTAAATTGACCACAATTTCCTAAAGTAAATATATAATTTTTTTTCCAAAGCTATATACCAGATTATGAGTAAATAAATAAAAAATATATATATTGTTTTTTTAATTAAACGGACTGGGCCATGATAGTGTCGGCCCAGACCAAGGCAGCAGGCCTGCCAAGGTTCGGCCCAGCACCACACAGCCCAACCCAGCAACAAAACCCGACCCAAACTGTTCGCGACCCGTTAGAGGAAACGGGTCCAGGGCGGGTCTCACCTCGGGTTGCAGCAACGGCGGCGCGACGAGCGGCATGGACGGCGAGAGGAAGGCTAGCGCGGGGTCGGGGACATCGAGGCGACTCCAAGGGCGGTGGAAAGGCGGCACGAGGCGTCACGGCGGCTGAGCTGAGCGGAGGAGAAGCAGATCCGCGGGTCTGCTCGCGGGTCAACGCCTGCCGGCTGCGCGTCTCGCGGCGAAAGGCGACGGGGGCGACGGCTTCGAGGTCGCGTCGGCTCGGCGAGGACGATGGTGGCGACGGTGCAGGGAGACATGGCCTGGAACTCCATCTCGTGTATAGTGTCAGAGGGGAGGAGGGTGACGCACTGTTCACGTTATTTTTTTTCTTTTTCTTTCTTTTTCTATTTTCTTCTTTTTCTTTCTATTTTTTTCTATTTTTTTCTTCTTCTTTTTTCCTATTTTCCGATTTTCTTTTTTTTCTTTCTTTTTTTTCTTTTCTTTACTCCCTCTCTGTTTCTGTTTTTTTATTTCTTTTCTTTTTTTCCTTTTTCTTTTCTTTTTTTTCTCTCTTTTTTTTCCTTTCTCTTTTTTCTTTTTCCTCTCTTTTTCTTTTTCTTCTCCTCTCCTCCTCCTCTCCTGCTTCCTTCTTCTTTTTATAGAGCGTATTAATACTGTTAAACCTGTGATTCTCCAATAATGCAGCTTGTCTGCATTATAGAGCGAGTCCGGTCCGGACCAGAAATTAATCGATACCCCCTTAGTTATTTTCCGGTGTGATTTTTTTGAGGATTCCGGGACCCGAAAAATACCGACTTAGGCCCGAAAAATCCACGGAATAATCACGAGCGCGGCAAAACCCTCGGTTTCGAAAAACGACGCCCGATTTACCTTGAATTAATTACCCAAGATTAATTCAACAGTAAATTACGGTAAAAAGACTTTTACAGTCCGGTAAAAATCCAAATTTTTACCCGGGCTGTTACATTATGTCAAAAAAAATAGTCCATGTGACTAAGTACTTTTTCTGGATCTTTTAAGAAAAAAAATATTGGAACCCTTCATAATTTTATTCTAAGCTGTATGCCGTAGAATAAAATTTAATTAGACCATATATCTAGCATGGACAAATTTTACTAAGGTCATGAGATATAAAAATAAAATTTATTTAGACCGTGTGTCTAAAAAAAATTATTTTGATATCGATCGTCTCTTCTAAAAAATATAATAATATTAGACTTTTGTCTCGATTAATTTTATTTTATTTAGGCCATAACTCCATAAAATAAAACTTACTTAGACCGCATATCTAAGATGGACAATTTAAATTGATTCTGGTCATAAACCCAATAAAATTAATTTTTAGACCATATGTCTAAAAGGAGTCGATTATTATTATATTTTCTTTGACCATATGTCAATAGAAGAAATTTGATTTAGACCATATGTCTAAAAGGACCATCTCTTTCTTAAAAAAATATTAGACTTTAGTCATTTTCACTAGGTTTCAAACCCAATAAAAATAATAATTTAGACCATATGTCTAAAATAAGTCCATTTTATTTTATTCAACCATATGTTGATAAAAAGAAAATAATTTTAGATCATCTGTCTAAAATAAATCAATTTTATTTTTATAAGCCACATAAAAGAAAAATTAATTTAGACCGTATGCCCAAATTAATTTTAACTAAACTATATGTTTAATATAGGCCATACAAAATAAAATTAGTAAGACCTTATGTCTTAAATAAATGGTCCATAACCATAATAGACTTTGTGTCCATTAAATTTGTCCAACCCAGTTGATACCACTAAAGCTCAATGAATTGCACCATGTCCAAATACATGCACAAGCCCATATGGCTTAGCAGCCCAAGTCCGGTTCGCCCTGCTGACAATCTCCTTTTTTTTTTTTTTATATGTGGCTCGCAGTCACACGATCGGATCATTCTCAACCGTACGATTCGAGAAGGATGCCCTAGGCATCATCTTCTCCAACAACACGCAGCCCCCGCTCTAGGCACTAACCGAGCAGCAGCCAACGACAACCGCCGCCATCTGCAAGCTCAGCCACCACCGCCGCAAGTCGGAACAAGGTGGGCGGGGCGACACACCAGCGACCAACGCCACTAGTGTCGCCGCACGACAGCAGCAACCGCGGTGAAGGAGAAGACGCGAGCACAAGGGGCTCTCCGCCTCCTCCCGCCTGTCGCTGCCAGAGCCCTGCCGTCAGCCGGAGATGAAACGCGGTGGTCATAAAGACCACCAGAGGAGTGGCGGGCACCACCGGAGACGCGAACGGATCGTGCCAAGAAGCGCCTCGCCGCCCGCACCAGTCAGTACCAGTCGCCGGAACGGACGAGGACATGTGGGTACCGGAGCAGCGCGACGACAACGAATGCCGTCAGCGCCTTGTCCCAGTCGTGCTCCTCCCCTCAGTCGTCGCCGTCTGCAGGAACCCTCGCCTTGCCGCCGTCTGCAGCAACCCATGCCCTGCTCGCCACCGTGTGCAGCGGCCATGGATGGGTATCGGGTTTTGGGTTTGCACTGTTCTCCACCAAGAACACAGATCCAGTAATTTTGTATTTAATCACACATACAATCCAGAATTATATCCCAAATTGGAACACAACAGATTGGTTCAACATAATACAATCGGGTATAAAAATAATAAAGGATTAATTTCACAAATTAATATTTCAATAGATATTCGCGTAATCTATTAAATATTGGAATTGGACATTAAATCGAACAAGGCGAATTGTGAATTTATGATATATCAATTCCAATCGATTAAAAAAACGTTGTGGATGAACAAATCATTCCCTATATTAAATTGAACATATCAATCTAAACAGTGAAATTAATTCGTTTGATTCCAGATTTAACACAAAAATAGAATCAACTAGAAAATAAGCCTAATGGCTCCGCTACCAATGAAGGAATTCATGTACATATACATAGAATAGATAAGAACACTTATCTGTAAGAGTGAAGCGGAAGCGTTGTCAGGATCGGGAGCCGCGGCTTGGATTACTGGTCGGTAGAGACCGTCACAGTGTGTCGGATCGGCCTCCAAGTTTCCACGGTCTAAACCCTATTGCAATGTATGCAGGTTGTGTGTTTACCCAACTAACGTGTATAATGTCTAACCGGCGATAACTGATGATTTTGTATTAGCTTAGGCAACAGCTCCGTATACGTCATCGCCTAGCCGACAAAGATTTACCTCCGTGCAAAGGAAGATTCATTCGGATCGACCTTTTTTCTTTCTCATAGTATGAACAACTTCCTGGACTATTACTATGTTGTCAGTGATTTGCCTACCCGGGGCGAAACTGCATTGGGCAACCGTATATCAGCCTCCCCTTGTGGTGGCTTATATAACATACAAGTTGGACCTAGTTGGGCTTAAGTGAGCACCCCTTATGGATGGACTCACTATTTTCCAACACTTTCCTAGCTCCATTTTGGAGCTTGCTGTTGCTGATGTAACTATTATTCAGTCTGAATAAAATTACAGTCAGCCTTTTCCTAAAAAAAAAAAAGACATTAAGTACAAAATCTTGAGATTTTTACCACATTTTATACCTAAAAATAAAGGCACACATGTGAGGAGTGATACACTTCTCCCTCATTCTCTCCAATCTTTCTTATTCTTTTTTCTTAGGAGTATATGTATCTATCTATCTATATATATATATAGACCTACTTTGATGCACTATTATTTTCTTCATATTTGGTAAAAATTAAAACTCATCGGCAAAACATGCATCTAAATTCTCAGTTCGTCCACATTAAAGGAAAATTTTTCCCAAGACAAGCCATGGCAAATTCAAGGTAAATTCCAAATAAAAAGTATATAAAAATGATATAGATATTATTTTCCATTGACGATAGACAGACGTGGATAAATCGAAGATGCCTGTGCATCCGTTCCATTCAAGTCAGAGAGCAGAGCATTTCATTCAGCTTCTTTGAAGAATATTCATTTCCCTTCAGAGTTAGCCGGCCTCCTCCGATCATAACCCTCCGAAAGAAGCGGCTTGGGAATCTAATGCCCCAATATTTTTCTTTTCATATAGTTACCTTTACCTCCGTATCACAGCCCAAGACATGTGACAATTTTCTTCTTTTTTGATCAAAAGTAAAAAGGCCAACCTCTCCCTATGAGGACCCGAAGCCTCATTTTAATAAAAAGAATAAGGACCCGAAGCATTTGCCTGGGGCAGCTCTATGAGAACAGACAGCAACCAATGAGGTTTAAATTTTAAGTCATGCACGCATGAACTCCTTTAACCCTCTGCTCTGGATTGCCAAAACCAAAGCCCATACAATTCATCGTTTTGCGTCAGCCTCAGCCTCAGGAGGAGGAGGAGGCGGCGGCGGCTCTATAATAATATCCTCCGCACCCGCTAAAGCCATAGAGACCCCTTCCTCCTTTCGGTTATTATCAAACTACCCCAATTTACAGCAACTCACCCAAATCCACGCCCACATCATCCGCACCCACCTCCTCCTCGCCCCTAATGCTTCCCCTTTCCACTGGAACAACCTCATCAGATCCTACGCCAGGCTAGATTCTCCCTCAAAGGCATGCCGGGTCTACCTTTCCATGTCCCGCTCCGGCGTTTTGCCCGATTGTTACACCCTACCCATAGTCTTGAAAGCCGCCAGCCACATTTTTGCTCTGGGCTTTGCCAGGCAGCTGCATTCCCTTGCATTCAAGATCGGCCTCCAGTCCCATCAGTTCTCCGAAACCGGTTTCATAGCCATTTATGCCAAGGCCGGCGAGTTCCAGAACGCGCTCCAAGTGTTCGACGAAAACCCTGACCGGAAGTTGGGTTCTTGGAATGCTCTTCTGTCCGGTCTTTGTCAAGGTGGGCGTGCAGAGGAGGTGATCAGGACGTTTTTCAGGATGATGGGATGTGGGCGGTTTTACCCCGATGGTATGACCATGGTTAGTGTCACCTCGGCTTGTGGGAGTTTAGGGGATTTGGGCCTCGCCCTTCAGTTGCATAAGCACGTCTTTCATGCTCACACTCAGGAAAACCCCGATATTGTTCTGCTCAATTCACTTATCGACATGTATGGCAAATGCGGCAGGATGGACTTGGCGTGTAAGGTGTTCTCCAAAATGGACCAAAAGAATGTCTCTTCCTGGACGTCGATGATAGTCGCTTTCGCAATGCACGGGCGAGTGCGTGACGCGATTGACTGTTTTGCATGCATGAGGGAGGCCGGAGTGAGGCCCAATCATGTGACTTTTGTTGGGGTGTTGAGTGCTTGTGTGCATGGTGGTTTGGTGGAAGAGGGTCGATTCTTCTTCGATATGATGGCCAATGGCTATAGGTTATTCCCCAGATTGGAGCACTATGGGTGCATGGTTGACTTGTTGGGTCGAGTTGGGTTGCTTGAAGAGGCTAGAAAGATTATGGAGGGTATGCCAATGAAGCCAAATGTGGTAATATGGGGGTGTTTGATGAGTGCCTGTGAGAAATATGCGAACGTGGGGATGGGAGAATGGGTGGCAAAGCATCTTATTGAATTGGAACCTTGGAATGATGGGGTTTACGTGGTTTTGTCTAATATATATGCGAGCAGAGGTTTATGGCGAGAGGTTCAGAACGTGAGAGGGATTATGAAGCAGCAAAATCTGGCTAAAATTCCGGCTTACAGCTTGGCAACAAGCTTCAGTTGAAGCCATAAGTTTTATTTATTTTATTTACGAAGCCAACGGTAAGGGCTTTTTCTCAGCCATCTTCTTTTCTTTTGCTTTTAATTATGGTTGATCTTCTTTATATTATGCAGCAGAGTTGCTTTCCTAACCAAGAGATTAGGCTTTAGTTCTTTTCTCCATGTTGAAGCTCAAAAATATAGTATTATCTTGCTTGTCATTAAAAATTTACTTGATTGTCCAATTGGAAAATATAGTGTTTATGATTAAAAGAGGATGAAGTTTTCCTAAACTATGGCAGCTGTCAAGAATGATTTCAGACCATCACTAACTGCTGTTGAGATGGTTTCTGCAAATACTGCTGATGACGGCCATAATTTCTTCCCATAAATGAGTCCATGACAGAACACCTCTGAACTGAGTTGCCCCCTCCATGTATCCCGTTACTAACCCCAACACCTCCAACTCCCAACTGTCATTTCACATTGCTCTCTTTTTCTTCTTCCTTTTTTTTCCCTTAACTTTTGCCTATCACTAACTGCATAGTAAAGTTTGTATGATTGCTAGGCGGCTTTTACTTCATATTGTTTGCTATTTGTGTTTGCTAGAGCTAGGTGTTCTTTTGGATTAGTTACTTCTGTCAATATTACTTGTTATTGTTTAGGACGAATTCCTTCAATGCCATCTTTAACCATTGATTGTTAAAATAATTGAGATATTGGAGCAGGATATTTGCCCTTATAGTTTTGGAATCATTGGTTAATTTTCTTGAGAGACAGAACTTATGAATGAATTGTTAGAAATTAGACAAAGGAGAAAATAAGACAAAAATGAACCAAGATATACTTGGACACAGTTTAGTTAGTGATCCTAGCAGTTGCTATTTATGATGGGCATATTTGTGAATTTCAGGTCTCATTCTTTAGAATTTGTTTGTTTTTAGATTTTGATAGTCTAATTCACTCTCTATACTGTCTGGTTGAATTTATGTGTGGCGCTTATAATTTAGACAATTTGAAGGACTCAGAGGACGAGTTTATCGGGCATGAATACTGGACAAATTGCATCTTTTCCTGAAGTTATTCCTTTAACGAAATTTGATGATGCAACTTTCCTGATGAGATTATATTTATTTTGTTTTGCTAGCCTATTTGTGAGGCTATTTAGTTTTGATATGAATGTTTTCTTGTATATTTGTGAATTTCTTTGACTAGATCCGGCATTTAGCTATGCATACTTGCCATCTTACTGACTGATAGTTATTTTCTTCTCTGGGTTATGGACATAATTTGTTATGTTTCCTTGTACATTCATGAATTTCTGTCGCTAAATCCGGCTTTGAGCCATTCAGGCTTGCCATCTTACTGACTCGTAGTTATTTTCTCTTGTGCTCACAAATGTGTGGCTACTGCTGTGAAGCTACCTGCAAAATAATAGAACTTACTCGTATTTATAAAAAGATACAACATTATTAACTCTTTGAAATTTCCTTGCTGCTTATTGGTATGTATTTATTATCATCTTTTTCTTTTATTTTTTTCTTTCTGTTGATTGCTTGACTTGTTGTTTGTTCACTTCTCTCTTTTCTTCTCTGTTCATTATATTTCGTACGAAAATAAGTAACTTATCCTGCTACTTCTTTGCAATATAATAATTCCAGATGGCTCTTCTCGTTGTATCTGAAGTTGCATTACCTCCTGCTATTTAGCCTGGCGCCGAGGTATTTAGGAGATTTTTATGTGAATAGTTCTAACAAAAGGCTATATTTTTTTCATCGTTCCGGGTATCAATAAAATATGAATGTCATGCTGAGTTAAGCACCATTTCCAGTATTTTAAATTGTTAGTGCTTTCAGCTTGTCTTCAGTTTTCTATGAGTTGAAACACTTCTCACAATGAAAACACTTCTCAACATTATTTTGAGAAATTAAGCTAATAGGAATGAAAACTGTTTTTTTTCATGGATTGGTAGGTTGGGACTGTTGCCACTTAAAAAGTTACAGTATCACTTACATTACTTCAAACTCCGTGATGTGATGGCACTTGACTTTCTTTGTCAGCATAACCACCAATTCAACTAATTGTTTTTTGGGATAATACTTTTTTGTGATTTCTTAATAGATCTTTTTTTCTTTAAACTCTCTGGGTCTGGATTTAGGTATAACTGAAATGAAAAGTTCCATCACTTTAAACTAGCTTTAACTAGATATCCTCTCTTCTGGGCTGCATGGGAGTTTTGTATATGAGATCCATGAACTATATGCAGTCCTCTAAAATCTAACCAGTCACGGACAAGTGCTATCATATTTCTCTTGTTAATCTGGTTTCTGTTTGAGAAATACTATTTTGTTCTCAAAGCCTATAATTGTCACAAGTTCCATTTAATTAGTAAAATAAATCTTCCTCCAAATATTTAGGTGCCACGGAAGAGGCAATCACAGCTGTTGGTGAAGGGGTGGCTGTTTGCCTTCATAAGCAGTATGTGTGCATCAGCTGCCTATTGCTTGCCTGTTTTCAATGATGATCATTACTAGAAACCTCAGTTCAGAAGATGTTAGTCCTGTACAGCTGAAATACTTGCAAGCAAGACTGTAATATATTTTAGGAAATTATCATGGAGCTGCTGCATTAGGATGTGCTTCCAGTCAGCCTCGATCAGACTTCTCATTAGCGATGCGGGTATGACAACATGAGTTAGATTAACCACTGTTTCTATCCTTGAGGACCTTGAACTCTCAAGCAGATTGAGTGGTCCTTGTTTTGTTGCTCTTGATTTTTCTCTCATCACTGTCTTGCTTTTATCAGTAAGGATTTTTAGTAGATCAGTTTATTTCTTAAGTTTACATGGTCTTTTTCGAATTTATGTTTTCCTTGATGATCATATGCATTTAAATGAATCCTCAATCCCTTGTCTTGGGTTGAAGCTCCTACTTGTATCAGTACACACTCCTTGTGGCCCATTAACAATCATGTCATCAAATCCAGGTGCACCCCTTTGATTTGGGTTTCATTTCCTATTTTAAGAGCTAGTATGCTATTTTTAGAGATAGGGAGTGAGGTGATTCTTAAGTTAGTGGCTTCTGTGTTTTGGTTCTTTAATGTACTTGTATTGTATTGTGTCATATTCAAACTAGCCTTATGCGTCACATATTTAATTTTCACTGTCCAACAACTTTGGGTGAAAAGAAGTGTGCAATACAGCTTCAAACAGAGGATAGATACTTGAAACTTTTGGTCAAGCCAAGCTCCCAATGAAAATTATTGAAAATCTATGATTGCAAGAGGAAGGCAGAGCACTCAAGGTGCTGCTACAGTTTCAATTAAGCTATACTTTTGGGCACGGCGGCGTGCAAAATTTTACCTTCTCCTTTGTCATGTCTTGTTGTCTGTGTTTATCAAGGATTACCAACACTAACAAGAAGGCAAGCTAGCAGCAGTTGAATGATAAGATTGAGGCAGGTTTTTCTGTATAATGACAGACTATTAGAGGGATCTATCAATAGGGAGATAAAACCAAGGAAGAGATCAATATAGCATTCTGGGACAGGCGCTGGGTTGTTAGGCCGGTAAACACAGTCGTTCTGCTCCTTAAAGCATGGGACAATTATACCGTCCATTTGAAACAGACATCTGAACCCTCTGCCATCCATTCCAACAATGATTGGAAAGGTGCCTTGGTGTAATGACTGCAACCACACCATTACACTTATGCCAATTACAATTGTAGAAATTATCACCCCAAGGATAAATTATAACAGATCCATTTCTCTTATTCTTTCTGTTATGGACCTAATGATTCCACTGGCATCCTTTCCAAGTTGGATTCTGTGTCTCACAGCTGATCACGGCATTAGTTTCTTCTCAATATTGCCTTTGCTTGATATATTTTCCCTTGTTTTTCTTTACTAATGCGATTCATTATCTTTTGCACGAGTTTTAATTGTAATTTTTCCCTTTTTGCTTCTTCCTGCAGCACCTTTGGGTCTTATTTTTGGTATTGGCATGATTGCACTGTGGCAAATGCATTATTCTTGATGTCTATGCTATTTCTTGCGCCGTATCCATTCTCATATTCCTGTGCTGTTACGTTGCTGTCAACTGATTCCTTGAACAGCTTGTTGAAAAAAGGATTGAGATGCCAGGGGCCATCATTGGAAGCAGTAATCCATGAGGTGACAATAGATGAGTCTAGTTGGAATATAAATTTTGTTCGGGCTGGTTCTGAAACGCCCCGACCCGTATTTACTATGCGTAGTAAACGCGTGCCAGAACTATTTTTATTACAGCAGCAGACAGTACATATGATACAAAGTACGGTACAAGCAAACTCAAATACAGCATCTGTCACCCGATCCCGGAGACCATTATTATAGTCATTACACTCCAAACCAACTATCAGCAGACAATATCCTCAACAGCAACAATACAATAGAAAAACAAGCAGCGGAAGTCTTAGAATGAGATGCAACGGAGGTATGGATCCGGGGTCTGGTGGAGTAGAAACAGCAGCTGGCCGAACCACGTACCTGTACTACGAGCAACTCATCCTACGGGATGAAACCTCGCAGGCGAGGGGTGAGTCCGAAGTGCTCACCGGTACAATAAAGTACAATCATGGATAAACAGTAATATGCAGGCAAACATAGTATTCCAGGAAATAAACTCAAACAACAGTCACAAATAAACTAAAGACAACACTGATCAAGTCTGTACCAAAGCTGAAAGACAATTAACTTTTCCAGTTTTATTATCCGGGCCCTGTCACTGGACAAGCTAGGGTCGTACTTTGTTATTAACGTATTTCGGGTGCCTGATCAAATGAGAACTCAGGGATAGACATCCCAAAATAGTAACCCAGGGATAGACATCCCAAAATATAATCACGGGATAGACATCCAAAGCATAAACGTGCTTATAACAAGAATCCAGATCACGACCACCACAAAATAGTCTCTAACCATCGAGTCGTATCACTACTTTCCAAGTGACAATTAAATCGTCAACACAATTTCCAATTATCCAAATATCTCATCATATCAGTTATTCTATAGTTAACAGATCAACAATAACAACAATAACAAATCAGCTAAACTCAACCAACTCAGCGGTTCAATCAAACAATTCAATAAACAGAAAACACAACAGTACTATGTGCAACATATCAAAGGTTATCCATCCTCACCTTAGTCAGTTTTCTTACTCTTGAAAGTCCTCGAAAGGTCTCGGCTCTGGTTCCTCGGAATACTGCTCGTTAACAGCTCCTATATTAAATAATAAAATGCCTACACATTAGATGCACAACAATGATATGCAAATGATAACTAATACTGCAAGCCGTAGAATTAAACACTATGCCTACTCGTTTGTCGCCTCGGGTCGTGTTATCATCATCATTTACCGTTTAATTTAAGTGCCAAAAATATACTATACATATACCCCGTTATTATTCAGGTATTATACTTTGATAATACCCTTTTCAAAATATTTGATAAAAATAATTATTACTATCACCTATATTCTTTTCCAAAAGTAATAGATATCATAAAATAATCTTTCCATAAATTATGGCTAACAGCGATGGCTAACAGCGGTGGTGCAGGCGGTTGGTGGCGTGAGTTTGTTGTTGTGTTTGTTGTTTTATTTCTTTTTCTTTTTTTTTTAGAGTAATAATAAGTGTAGTAAATCTGGGAAAATTTTTGGTGCAGAGGAGAGAAGGCAGAACGATGGTGTCTGGTTTCGCTTGCAGAAACAAAAGGCAGAGGTAAGTTTATTGTTGCTGCAACTGAAAGGCACGAGACAAGAAGTTGCAAGGATACATCGAAGGAGGCTTCAGACAGAAAAAAGGTAAGGTATAAGGAAGAAGAAATTATTTCCTTGCTGGAGAAGGAGAAGCTTGTCGAGTGCTGCTTCTCTGTGAAGGAGAAGATTCACGTGGCAGGAGAAAACGAGGTGTAAGCATATTACACACACCCAGGCGGGTATTGTCCGGACCAGGAAATAACTAAAACACCCACTTCACTTTATTTCTGGTCCGTTCTTTCGAGGTTAAAACTGACTTTTCTTGGGATTCCTGGACCCGAAAAATACCAACTCTGGTCCGTAAAATCCGCGGAAAAATCTAGGACGTGGGGTAAGGGTCGGTTTCAGAATCCGATGCATAATTTACCCTGAAATAATTACCGAAGATTAATTTCGTAAGGTAAATTACTGTACAAAGCCTTTTACAGTCCCGGTAAAAACATAAATTTTACCCGGGCTGTTACAATCTACCCCCTTCAAAGAATTTCGTCCTCGAAATTCATTCCTATCCTGTGAAGAGATGCGGATACTGGGACCGCATGTGTTCTTCAACTTCTCATGTAGACTCGTTAGTGGAATGCTTACTCTACTTTACCTTTACCATAGGAATGGTACGGTTCCGCAACTGCCGAACTTCTCGAGCAAGAATTTGTTCCGGCACTTCTGTGTAGGTGAGGTCCTCTGCTATCTCAACATCCACTGAGGCCACGATATGGCTAGGGTCCGATCGATATCTCCTGAGCATAGAGACATGAAACACGTCATGAATGCGTGATAGCTCATCAGGTAAGGACAACCTGTAAGTTAGTGGTCCAATTCTCTCCACGATCTCATAGGGTCTGATATACCTTGGGCTCAGCTTTCCTCTCTTGCCGAACCTAATCACACCCTTCCAAGGTGCTACTCTGAGGAAAATCTTCTTACCAACATTATACTCCATCTCACGTCGGTGTTTGTCGGCGTAGCTCTTCTGCCGATCCTGAGCAGCTTTTATACACTGTCTCACCGTCTGGATCTTGTCAACTGTCTGTTGGACTAGATCCAGTCCAACGATCAGTCTCATACCTTCTTCATCCCAACACACTGGACTTCTACACTTCCTTTCATAGAGGGCCTCAAAAGGTGGCATACCAATGCTGGAATGATAGCCGTTGTTATAAGCAAACTCTGCCAAGGGTAGATACTTATCCTAACTCCCACTGAAGTTGAGTACGCAAGCCCTCAACATGTCCTCTAGTGTCTGTATGGTCCTCTCAGACTGTCCATCCGTCTGGGGATGAAAAGCAGTGCTGAAGCTCAACTTGGTTCCCAAAGCTGTTTGTAAGCTCTTCCAGAAACGTGATGTGAACCTCGAATCTCTATCTGAGACTATAGACTTTGGAATCCCATGTAGTCTCACAATCTCAGCAACATACTTACCCGCCAATGTGTCCATGGTATCAGTTTGGCGGATAGGGAGAAAATGAGCCGATTTCATTAATCGATCAACGATGACCCAAATAGTATCATGTTGCTTCCGAGTCATCGGTAAACCAATTACAAAATCCATGGTGATCATCTCCCACTTCCATTCCGGCACTGTCAACGATCTCATCTTCCCTGCCGGAGCCTGATGTTCGGCTTTCACCTGTTGGCAAGTAAGACTTCTCGCAACATACTCGGCTACATCCTTCTTCATACGAGGCCACCAGAAATGGCTCTTCAGGTTCTGATACATCTTGGTGCTTCTAGGATGCATCGCATATGGCGTCATATGTCCTTCATCCAGAATCTGACTACGCAGATTATTAACATTAGGTACACATACCCGTTTCCCAATCATCAGTGCGTCATCATCAGCTATACGAAACTTGTCTTCCTTCCCGCTCCTTACTCCTTCCTTTAACTTGACTAGGTCTGGATCTCCATCTTGTAACTCCACTATCCATCCTCTTAGGTTAGACTTGACACTCATGTGTGCCAGCAAAGCTCCTGTATCATCAATTGTCAAGCCAACTCCCAGCTTCCTTAACTCGATAAGCGAGAACATCGAGTAACTAGTGGAAGCATCCTCTGGTTGTCTCCGGCTCAAGGCATCAGCTACCACATTAGCCTTTCCTAGGTGATACTCGATAGTACAATCATAATCATTAAGCAACTCAACCCAACGTCTCTGTCGTAGGTTAAGCTTCTTTTGAGTCATGATGTATTTAAGACTTTTGTGGTCGGTAAAGATTCGACACTTCTCTCCAAACAAGTAGTGTCTCCAAATCTTCAGAGCCAAGATCACAGTTGCCATCTCAAGATCATGCGTCGGGTAGTTCTTCTCATGAGCCCTCAACTGCTTGGAGGCGTAAGCAATCACTCGTCCTTCTTGCATCAGCACGACTCCTAAACCAAGACCCGATGCATCACAAAACAACACATACTCCACTCCGGGCTTGGGTACTATCAGAACCGGTGCTTTGGTCAGCTTTCTTTTAAGCTCCTCAAAACTCTGCTGACATTTCGGGCTCCAAACAAACGACTGTTCTTTCCTTAATAGCTTGGTCATAGGACTAGCTATCAAAGAAAAACCTTCGATGAACCTCCGATAGTATCCTGTAAGACCAAAAAAACTCCTGACTTCGGACACGTTGTTAGGAGGTTCCCACTCCAACACGGCTTTCACTTTGGCAGGGTCAACTTTTATTCCATCCCCGCCTACCACATGTCCGAGGAAGGAAACTTCTCCAAGCAAAAATTCACACTTGCTGAATTTGGCATACAACTGCTTCTCCCGTAACCTCTGAAGCACTATCCTCAAATGCTCTTCGTGCTCTCCCTTGCTCTTAGAGTAGATGAGGATATCGTCGATGAAGACCACAACAAACTTATCCAGAAACTCGTTCAAAACCAAGTGCATCAAGCACATGAACACTGCTGGTGCATTGGTCAATCCAAACGGTACCACTGTGAACTCGAAATGACCATACTGCGTGCGGAAGGTAGTCTTCGGTATGTCCTTCTCTGCAATTTTGATCTGGTGATACCCAAACCGAAGATCAATCTTGGAAAATACAGTGGCTCCCTGCAGCTGATCAAACAAGTCGTCAATCCTAGGCAGCGGGTACTTGTTCTTAACTGTCACCTTGTTCAGCTGGCGGTAGTCTACACACATCCGCAGGCTACCATCCTTCTTCTTTACGAACAGAACTGGTGCACCCCATGGTGATGTACTAGGTCTGATGAAACCCTTTCCTAGCAGCTCATCCAACTGTTTTTACAGCTCCTAGAGCTCTGTTGGTGCCATCTTGTATGGAGCCATCGATATGGGTGTGACTCCTAGCATCAGGTCAATAGTGTACTCAACCTCTTTGTCGGGTAGCAAACCTGGCAGATCATCGGGGAAGACATCATTGAATTCCCTTACTACTGATATATCTCCCGGGGTAGGATCTTGTGTGTCTTCACCTGTGATGTGGTTCAACGAAGCATCTGGATCATGCGACTTCACTCCAAACTCCTGCATAGCAGAGATGCTACACGTAGCAGCAGCTTTCCTAATACCTGTTACCAAAACCTGTCGTCCACCATCGGAAGTTAGCAGCACTTCCTTGGTTCGACAGTTCACTATGGCATTATATCTCGACAACCAATCCATCCCCAAGATTATGTCGAATCCCCCCATGTTCATCACGATCAACCGGGCTAAGAAAACCTCGTCATCATACGAAAGGACATCTTTGCACACCTGTGTTAATCTCACCACTATGCCCGCGGGTAACCTAACCCTCAGCGGACATGCTAAACTCTCTTCCTTACAGTTATGTTGTATAGCAAAACTTTGAGCGATAAAAGAATGTGTAGCACCCGGATCAATCAAAGTGTATGCAATGCTACCAAAAACTGTAGAGGTACTTGCGATAACATCAGCATTCTCGGGATCATCCTCAGCCGTGATCACAAACGCCCTCGGAGCGGCTGCACTCTGGTTCATAGCTGACTGCGTCCGAGTAGGAGCAGTTCCTCGTCCACGGCCTCGGCCAACTCCAGAACCACTGGGTACGCTGGCCACTGATGCTTGTACGGTTTGAACAGGAACGGAAACTCCGGATCTTCCCAACCTAGGACACGAACTCCGGTAGTGCCCAAATTCGTTGCACTCAAAACACCTCACCTTAGACAGAGGAGGTCTAGGGCGAGTGTCTCCGGATGAAGTCCCTCCAGACTGGGTCCTTGAACTCCCACTATTGTTGTTGTAGCCTCGACCCTGGGATACTGGCATGGATTGACTCTGTCCATACCCTGGCTTATTACCGGCATTCTGGAACCTTTTGTTCTAATTCCCAACACAATGTGCAGATTTCCTCTTTCGAACCTCTTCCATCTCTCTCTCATTCCCCATCTAGATGACCTCTGCTCGAAGGGCATCAGCAAGCATATCCTGGTAAGTCTCATAAACCTTGCATCCCATGACTG
Organism: Turnera subulata; assembly: GCA_028386065.3. NCBI lineage: Eukaryota > Viridiplantae > Streptophyta > Magnoliopsida > Malpighiales > Passifloraceae > Turnera > Turnera subulata. Next base: position 22,190 of record JAKUCV010004693.1, read on the forward strand.
TCTGGATGCAGGATCGCAAGCCATCCCAGAAATGCTTGCATCTAGCCTCTGGTGTGGACACATATTCTGATGCATAGATGAATAAGCGGTCAAACTGGATCTCATAATCGTTCATCGGCTGTCCGATTTGCTGTCGCAGTCTCAGAAATTCTCGCTTGAGCTGGTCCTGGTAAACATCGGTAACAAACTTCCTTCGGAATATCTTAGTAAATTGTGTCCAAGGCATGATGATTGGTTTCGCCATGTCACGTGTTGCCGAATCCCACCAGTCCACTGCAACATTGCGAAACATGGATGCGACATACCTAGCCCACCTGTCATCTGTGCATCTCAGCTTCAACATCACTCGGTGAGCTTGACGAAGCCAGTCGTCAGCTGTCTGTGGGTTAGTAATCCGTGTAAAGATATCAAGACCTAGCTTGGACAACTTAGTGTCAACAGGGTCCTCAACAGGTCATTGATTCTCCTGTTCACGAGCTTCCCTGGCCTCTAAACGAGCATCCCTAGCGTCCTGACGCTGCAGAATCTGTGCCATGGTATGCATAATCTGTGTTGTGTCCGCTGGTGCTCCCGGGGGTACTTATCCAACCACGACCGGTTGTGGCTGATCAACCGATACTTGGTCATCTTCCAAACGCTGCTCAGCATGCTGGTTTCCTCCCACCGGATCCATTCGTGCCTATATGTGAATGTATGCATGCATGTTATAAACTATGCACATATAAGCAACAAACAAGCACAATTATCACCCTAAGGACCTACTGCCTGCTCCGCTACCAAAATGAAACGCCCCGACCCGTATTTACTATGCATAGTAAACGCGTGCCAGAACTATTCTTATTACAACAGTAGATAGTACATATGATACAAAGTAAGGTACAAGCAAACTCAAATACAGCATCTGTCACCCGATCCCGGGGACCATTATTATAGTCAATACACTCCAAACCAACCATCAGCAGAGGGTGTATGTTACAGCAACAAAGACATAATACAGTAACAACAGCAGAGAATATCCTCAATAGCAACAACATAATAGAAAAACAAGCAGCGGAAGTCTTAGAATGGGATGCAGCGGAGGTATGGATCCGGGGTCTGTGGAGTAGAAACAGCAGCTGGCCGAACCACGTACCTGTACTACGAGAAAGTCATCCTACGGGATGAAACCTCGCAGGCGAGGGGTGAGTCCGAAGTGCTTACCGGTACAATAAAGTACAATCATGGATAAACAGTAATATGCAGGCAAACATAGTATTCCAGGAAATAAACTCAGACAACAGTCACAAATAAACTAAAGACAACACTGATCAAGTCTGTACCAAAGCTGAAAGACAATTAACTTTTCCAATTTTATTATTCGGGCCCCGTTACTGGACAAGCTAGGGTCGTACCTGGTTATTAACATATTCCGGGTGCCTGATCAAAAGAGAACCCAGGGATAGACATCCGAAAATAGTAACCCAGGGATAGACATCCCAAAATATAATCACGGGATAGACATCCCAAGCATAGACATGCTTATAACAAGAATCCAGATCGCGACCACCACAAAATAGTATAACCATCGTGTCGTACCACTACTTTCCAAGTGACAATTAAGTCGTCAACACAACTTCCAATTATCCAAATATCTCATCATATAAGTTTTTCCATAGTTAACAGATCAACAATAACAACAATAACAAATCAGTTAAACTCAACCAACTCAGCGGTTCAATCCAACAATTCAATAAACAGAAAACACAACAGTACTATGTTCAACATATCAAATGTTATCCATCCTCACCTTAGTCGGTTTTCTTACTCCTGAAAGTCCTCGAAAGGTCCCGGCTCTGGTTCCTCAGAATACTGCTCGTTAACAGCTCCTATATTAAATAATAAAATGCGTACACATTAGATGCACAACAATGATATGCAAATGATAACTAATACTGTAAGCCGTAGAATTAAACACTATGCCCACTCGTTTGTCGCCTCGGGTCGTGTTATCGTCATCATTTACCATTTAATTTCAAGTGCCAAAAATATACTATTATACTTTGATAATACCTTTTCCAAAATATTTGATAAAAATAATTATTACTATCACCTATATTCTTTTCCAAAAGTAATAGATAATCATAAAATAATCTTTCTAGAAATTAGTCACATCTACTTATATACATATTTTACCATCTTTCTAGAAATTAGTCACATCTACTTATATACATATTTTCCGGTAAAATATTTCCATAGTATATATCGTATATTACTATAATTTAATAATTATGTTATAATTACTTTAGTTTCTTGAAAATAATATATCAAATCATTCACTTTCATAATAGTATACTATATACTTATATTTGCAGAAAATATGTAATCCATAGTATATATATTTTTCCAAATTATATATTCCTATTTTTTGTTATTATTTTTTTAATTAATTAATTCGAATTGGGCCATGAGTATGTTAAACCCAGCCTAGCTCATACCCAAGGAAGTCCAGCCAAACTATACTGGGCCAACCCACAAAATAAGCCCAAATGAACCTAACCACACACCCAAGCCCAAGTTCACATGGAAACCGGGTCAACCCAAACGGAATCGGGTCAAACCCGTCACAAATGGGTCAACCCGCGTCTTCTCCATCTCACAGCTCACCTTGGGTGAATTCCGACGATGGCGGCGCAGGAGACGGGCGAAACAAGGCGCGGCGACGGTGCTGCAAGCGAGGCGAAGGCGGCTCGGGGAGGAAAACGGCGAGGAGAGGAGGACGCGAGGGAAAAGATGGTGGGTCTGGGCGGCTCTGCTCGTCGGGTCTGGCGGCTCATCGACTAGTCTTCATGGAACGGCGGCTTGGCTAGCAGCGACGGCGAACGGCAACGAAGGAAAAGGAAGAGGAGGCGACGGTTGGTGCAGATGATGATGGTGTCGGCTGCACGTGATGGTGGTGTCGGTGGTGCAGGCGGTTAGTGGCGTGAGTTTGTTGTTGTTTTATTTCTTTTTCTTTTTTTTTAGGGTAATAATAAGTGTAGCAAACCTTGGAAATTTTTTGGTGCAGAGGGGAGAAGGCAGAACGAAGGTGTCTGGTTTCGCTTGCAGAAACAAAAGGCAGAGGTAAGTTTATTGTTGCTGCAACTAAATGGCACGAGACAAGAAGTTGCAAGGAAACATCGAAGGAGGCTTCAGGTAGAAAAAAGGTAAGGTATAAGGAAGAAGAAATTATTTCCTTGCTGGAGAAGGAGAAGCTTGTTGGGTGCAGCTTCTCTGTGAAGGAGAAGATTCACGTGGCAGGGGAAAACGTGGTGTAAGTGTGTTACACACACCGAGACGGGTATTGTCCGGACCAGCAAATAACTAAACCACCCACTTCACTTTATTTCTGGTTCGTTCTTTCGAGGTTAAACCTGACTTTTCTTGAGATTCCTGAACCCGAAAAATACCAACTCTGGTCCGTAAAATCTGCGGAAAATTCTAGGACGTGGGGTAAGGGTCGATTTCAGAATCCGATGCATAATTTATCCTGAAATAATTACCCAAGATTAATTTCATAAGGTAAATTACTGTACAAAGTCTTTTACAGTCCCAGTAAAAACATAAATTTTACCCGGGCTGTTACAGGTTCAATTGTTTTTTCAAAATTTAGATTCAAGGCATGGCATCAATTGACAAGGCCACGTGGTGAAGAAAACGTTTACACAGTTTTTTTATGTTATATGCATTCCATAAGTTAAGCTACAGTTTTTTTTATGTTATATGCATTCCATAAGTTAAGCTGCAGACCTCCCTCTCTTGGTCATAACTATGTGATGATACAAAATAGCATTGGATTCGGTGAGGCGGTGGTAAGGCTTAATGCATTTTCCTTACATCTCAAGTCTTAACTTTCAAATTATGTTGGGAGTGGTAGTGGTCGGTCTCGCCTCACAAGGGTGACACATCTTGACACAGGTAAAGAATATTCGATAGTCAAATGTGGTGGAAGTGTTGGGGATATGCTTTGGTGCATAAGTTGGCGAAATCTGCCTGTGATAGATATTAAGTCTTCTAATTGAAACGCCCCGACCCGTATTTACCTTATACAGTAAACACGTGCCGAAAACTGTGACAACCCAGCCCAACAAGGCCTAGCATACAGTGTATAAAGCATAACCCTGGCTCAACAGCCCAAAAATATAAACTACAATATGACCCTACGGCCCAACATCAATAGCATCAATAATAATGAAACTGGCCCAATGGCCCAACAACAATAACAATATGCACAGCAGAAGACTTAAACTCACTAACACTGTATGCGACACATGCAATCTATGGATCCAAGCCTGTCCAAGGGAAACGCTGCAGCCTGTCTGGAATGCACCAAGCCTGTACATGAAACAGCCCACCCTACGGGATGAAACCCCGCAGGCGAGGGGTGAGTCCGAAACGCTCACCGACGAAAGATAAACAGTGACATATTCAACCATAACACTTTCGAGGTAACACAACAATCAAATCAGATGAATCTATCACGAACAACATAACAGTGGATAACAACTCAGACAACAACAACAACAGAGGAAATCATCGCAAACAACACGACAGAGAACTCTCTCCAAATCATATCAAGCTCAACCAATCACATCACAAGTAAATTACCATAACAACTAACACATACCACACGACTAAGGAATCTAACTCAAACATCACGATAGAGGAATCTTATTAAATCATGTCAAGCACATCATAATCAATACTGAACCAAGACCCCAAGAACACTTATTAATTTTTATTACCAATTTTATCTTCCGGGCTCCGTCACTGGACAAGCTAGGGTCGTACCAGGTTATCAATTAATTCCGGATGCTAGGTCAAGAACCAATCCACATATCAGAACAACTGGATATTTGGCATATCCGAGCCACTGCGGATATTTGGCATATCCGAGCCACTGGGTATTCGGTATACCCCAACCTCAGACAACATCATACCAACCAGATATTCGGCATATCTGAGCCACTGCGGATATTCGGCATATCCGAGCCACTGGGTATTCGGTATACCCCAACCTCAGACAACATCATACCAACCAGATATTCGGCATATCTGAGCCACTGCGGATATTCGGCATATCCGAGCCACTGGGTATTCGGTATACCCCAACCTCAGACAACATCATGCCAACCAGATATTCGGCATATCTGAGCCACTGCGGATATTCGGCATATCCGAGCCACCGCGGATATTCGGCATATCCGAGCCACTGCGGATATTCGGCATATCCGAGCCACTGGCTATTTGGTATACCCTAACCACAGGCATCAACATGCCAACCAAATCAAGTAACCAAACCAAGTAACCGACCATAGCATCCCAGAATTAATCTTCAAACCATCGGGTCGTACCACTACTTCCCACATATATCATCATATCATATCAATTCAAATTCCAATTTCCACTTTCCATTTCTCAATTATCCACAGCCAATAGGTTATTCCAATTATCCAATCACAACACTGTCTACCGACAACAATCACAATATCCATTACAGTCAAACAATTATCCAACTTCCTATTAGCTCAAGTTATACAGCAGACCATTCCATCAACAGTTTCCTAACATCAATTCTCACAGTCCAACATCAATCACACCACAGTATCCAATTAACCAATAATAGTCATACAGCGGTTCAATCAAGCAAATCAACACCATAGCAACAACAGCAACAATAACCGTAGCAGCCAAGTAACCAAAACAATTCCATATTACCAAATATCCCTCAACAATACATATAGCACCAATTATTCACAATTAACAGTTCATCACAATATTCACACGACCGATAGCACAGTCCAACAACAGCAACTTCAATAACCATAACAGACAAATATCCAACAATGACCCTTTCAGTAGTTCATTCAAACAACAAAACACACAATTATCCACATTGACCAGTTCATCATCACTCTCAACACAACATCACAAAACCAATATCACAGTCTAACATCAACAACAACGACAACATCATAGCAGTCAATCAACCAACAGTAATCATCTCATCAACAAATTCCACAGCAACCAAATAACAGACATTATCAATTCAGCAGTTCATTCTTACAACAAAACAAACACAGTATTACGGGCACATATCAAGGGTTATCCATCCTCACCTTGGCCGATTACCCAACTTCGGAAACTATGACCAGTCCGACGCCGGCTCCTCGGGAAACTGCCCGATATCCAAACCTATACACAAAATCATACATACACATAAGTGCACATAAGAGTATGTCATGATGCTATACTGCAAAATAAACCCATCCCGGTTCATATCCTTTATTATCATCCTTTACCGAAAATATTATACCGTGTGTATATCCGAATATAATTTCGGTACCATATTTTAATTAAAATTCTTTTCAAAATATTTTATAAATAACTATACTTTTTCCAAAATAATAAATTGTATAATTTCCTAGAGGATATATCATATGTGTATATTTTCTAATGTAATTTCCATAAAATATTATTCTTACCAAAATATAATTACCAAATATTATTATCTTTGGAAAACCATATTTCCAGGATATAATTATACAAACTTATTTTTTTCTGAAAATAAATACGAATTTTATAAATATACATATATATTTTTACAAAGGTAATAATTATATATATTCTCAAAACTATTTCTTTTGTATACCATAATACATAGTTCCAAAAATAGTTAATTATCATAATTTCCCAAAAATATATATTTCTAGAATGTATATATGTATTTATTTTTATTTTATTATTTTTATTTTATTTTTTTATTTTTTTTAACCGGACTGGGCTGTACTATGCAGCCTATGACCAAGCCCAAGTACAAGGGCCAGGCCAAGGCTGCAAGCCTAGTTCCACAGCCCAAGAAACCCAGCCAAACCAGACCAAGCCCAACAACCAAAGTCCAAAACTCATCACAGCCCATACATCAAACCCACAACCCAAAACATTAAACCAACCCAACCCAAACCGTCATCAGCCTAGCCAATCCAACCTAAGCCCACATGTACTCAGCCCAACCATATAAACCCAACAACCAACCCATCCAGCAACCCGGGTCGACCCGCGACTCAAACCCACACAAACTGGGTCACGGACCCGCGACTCAAACCCACACAAACTGGGTCACGGCTCACCTTCAACTTGCAGAGTCGGCGATGGCTGTGGAGCAACAGCGACGGCGAGGACGGGCGGCGCGAGGAGAGGAAACGTCGGGCAGCAGACGCGAGGGAGGAAGGAGGCACCGTCGGCGGCGTACACGAGGGACAGAGAGACGAGGCAAGCTTGGGTCGCGTCTGCGTCGGGTCGCGCGATCTGCAGGTGACGGCGACGGGCTCCTCGGGACGGTGGCAAGGCGAGGAGGAGAAGAAGGAGATGAAGGGGATGGCGGCTTGTGGTGGTGGAGGTGTGCAGGTGGTGGAGGCACGGGTGAGGAGTCGGCGGGTGTGAGGAAGAAGAAGATGGGAAGAGGAAACGAGTTGAAGCAGAAGAGAAAATAATTGGGGAATGATTGAGGGAGAGAGGGATGAAGTGAATAAAAAAAAGAAAGTGGAGAAAGTGGTGGGGAGGAAATGTCGGTCACGGGCGTAGGCGGCTAGAAGAAAAGAAAAGATGGAGAAGAAGAGAAAAGAAAGGAGAAAAGAAAGGAAGGGAAGGAAAAAAAAGAAAAGAAAGATGAGAGGTGGGGCCCACGTGACCGGGAAAAAATGGGAGAGAGAAGGAATGTTGCCGGGAAAGAGGAAGAGGAAGGAAAGAGAAGGAAGAAGAGTGGCTCGGGGCAAAACTCATATGGCCGGTCCGGATTCTCGCGTCGGAATCTCGTAGACGCAGGGTTACTCCCGTCTTTCCGACAAATTCCGTCCCGAGTCCAAAAATATGACTTGGGCTCGGAAAATTCGATTAATTCCCCTGAACGTCGTCCAAGTCTCGGAACTGGAAACCAAGGCTCGGTTAGTTAGAAAGACACTCCCGAGCGCGGGAAAATTCTCGATTTCGAAAAACGACTCCTGTTTTACCGTGAATTAATTACCCAAGGTTAATTTGTCCGGTAATTCACTGTATGATGACTTTAATAGTCCCGGTAAAAATCCAAATTTACCCGGGCTGTTACACTAATCCTGTTGTGATGATTCGATTTTCCTACTGAACTAGGTTAAATTTCAATTTGTGTAGGCTTAGCCCATATCGTGGCTCTAGTTCATTACGTATTTACAATGATTAAGCTCTTTGTAATATTCATTCAACCAAACAGTGATCTCGTCATGGGATCGGTGGTTGGATTCATAGTCCCTGATCTATTGGGATTTAGCTAGTGCCTGTAAATTCTTATTTACAAATGTTTAATGCTACTAGTTTTTGTGCGCATGCTCATGATATAATAGCTTCCAATATGAATATTTCATATTTTTTGGTGATAATTATTAATATCAAAACCAAAATGAAATTACGTCAATAGTAAATTAATTTTTTATGAATGAATTGAGTAAGAAGAAATAGTGAAAGATTAACAATTCTTTCTTGATTATAAATTATTTAATTATCATAATTATTTTTTTATTATTTTTATTACTTGTAATTTAATTTCTTTGTGGTATATATTGTTTTTAACCCAAAATTCTAAGACAAAAATAAATGTAAGGTTTTAGGGTTTAGGATGTATTAGGGTGGTAGGGTTTAAGGTTTTAGGTTTTTATGATTAGGAGTTTAAGATTTTTGGATTAAGAATTTAGGATTTAGCATTTCAAAATTTTGGGGTTTAGAGTTTAGGATTTTAGGTTATTAGGGTTTAGAGATTAGGATTTAGGGTTTAGAGTTTAAGTTTTTTAAGATTTAGAGTTTAGAGGTCCATGATATAAAGTTTAAGATTTTAGGGTTTTAGAGTTTATGGTTTAGTATTTTAAGGTTTAAGGTTTTAGTGTTTCGATATTTCAGGGTTTAGAACTTAAGGTCTTAGGTTTTTAGGGTTTAGGATATAAGATTAAGGTTTTAAAGTTTTTAGAGTTTAGAGTTTGGGATTTTAGGATGTATAGTTTAGGGTTTAAGGTTTTTAAGATTTAAAATTAAAGGTTTAGAATATAAAATTGAGTATTTTAGAATTTAGTGTTGTTACTTTTTGGGTTTAAAAATTAGGATTTTAGCATTTAGTTGCCTTGCTACTGTAACAGCCCGGGTAAAATTTTTGATTTTACCGGGACTGTAGAAATTGTTTTACCGTGATTTACTGTTGAATTAAACTCGGGTAATTAATTCGAAGTAAATCGGTAGTCGTTTTTCGAAACCGAGAATTTTCCCGCGCTCGGGAGTGTCTTCCTAACTAACCGAGCCTCGGTTTTCAGTTCCGAGACTTGGACGACGTTCAGGAGGATTAATCGGATTTTCCGAGCCCAAGTTGTATTTTCGGACTCGGGACGGAATTTGTCGGAAAGACGGGAGTATCCCTGCGTCTACGAGATTCCGACGCGAGAATCCGGACCGGGCGGATGTGGTTGCCCGAGCCACTCTTCTTCCTTCTTTTTCCTTCCTCTTCCTCTTTCCCGGCTACGTTTTTCCTCTTTCCCGGTTTTTCCCGGCCACGTGGGCCCCACTTCCTTACTCTTTTCTTTCTTTTCCTTCCTTCTTTTCTTCTTTCTTTTTCTTCTCTTCCTCTCTTCCACACTTTCCAGCCGGCCCGCCTACTTTTTCTCCCCTTTCTCCTGAATTTCTGCCGGCCATTACCCCCACCACTTTCTTCTTTCTCCCCTGACTTATTCTTTTCTGCTTTCTCTTGTTTTCTTTCCCTTCCTTTTCTTTATTTTTCCCCTTCTCCTTACCGAGCCCTCACGCCCTTCTCTGCCATCATCTACCTCCCCATCCACTCCTCCTCTTTCCCTTCTCGTTCTTCCTCCTCCTTCACTGCAAAGCCGCCACCAACCACCTGTGAGCCACCGACCCGACACCACCGTCCTTCCCCTACCTTCCTGTTCTCCTCCTCCTCTTCCTCTGATGCGCCGCCGTCAGACCTTTCCCCTTCCTCGATCCGCAGCCACTGCAACCATGAGCGCCGCCGTGCTAGGAGGTCGGGTCTCTTCTCCTCCTCCGCGCACAGCACCGACTCCGTGACCAGCAGCCACTGCGCCGCTGTCCAGACAAAGAGAGCCGACGAAGTCGCCTCTGCCACCCTTCCTCCGATCCGTCGCCGCCGCACTCCCACGCGTCACACCGCCGTCCACTACCGACCGCCAGTAGCCTGTCCTCGTCTCGCAGCCGCATCTAACGAGACTTGTGCCGCCGACTCGTGGGTGAGTCCTTGGCTACGTGTTCCATCTTTTTTTTTAAGTGTTAATTATTTGTTGGATTTGCTTAATCCGGGATTATGGTTGAATAATCGATTTAAAGTTGGGATTAACGGGTCTTATGGTTTGTGTATTTGGCTGTGAATCTGTGTTGTTGCTGTGATTGGATTGAAGGTTGTGTTTTGGGTATTTGGATGGTGATGAACAGTAGAAGGGAAGTGTTGCTGCCGTGAACAGTAACCGTGTACATTCTTGCTGCCGTGAACAGTGATTCCAGCGAGGATTCCGGCATCTCGGGAACTTTCCGGCGAAGCCTCGGGATTTTTCCGGCAAGCCCGGAAACGGACCTTGGGTAATTCCTTGGACTTGTTTAAACTCCTATGCGCACGGGTTTGGGCTCGGTTTGCACACGGACTCGAAAACGGGCCGAACGTGCGGAGGCCCATATTACCGTGACTTATATGCATTACCAACGGACCCCGAACTCTAATAACGAAACCCGGGCCACGATAACGAACCCGAACGTTAATAACGGACCGGACATTAAAACGACGTTAATTAAACGATTAATCAACTTAATTAAAATTGACTTATGATTTAATTTTATGCAATGTTTTTAATTTTCTAAGTTATGTTTATTTAATATATGCTTTTAATTTATATTTCCGATTGGGCTAATTAATAAAAATCCGTGTTGTTTATTTATTAAATTATGTTATTTATTTACTTTAAATATGTCTTTTACTTATTTAATTTTCAAATTATGTTAATATTAGTTTTATCTTCCGTTGGGCTAAACGTTCGTGAAGGCCTATCGAGTCAATTCTTAATTTCCTTATTTATATCTAAATTGAATTTACATTATAAAGGATTAGATATAAAAATATATATAATTTTGTAATTATAAACTAAAATGGTGATAATTTGTATTTTAGATAGTTATAGATTTTGTCCTTATATAAATATATATATTTTACAATAATAATTTCCTTTAGCATATAAATACATGTAATTAAGTAATTAACAATTTAATTAACGGATTTTAAAATGATATTACTCATATACTAATCTGACGTATTTGTCGCTTCACTATTTTATAATCGTTAAACGAATACGTATTCATTTATTGTTATTATGTCGAAGTTAATAATGGGAATAATAAAACGAACTGATAAGCCGTCTAATAACTGTTAACCGGTATCATGCATAAATATGTTGTTGTGCATTAAAAGTGATTATTGTGTTCCTATATGTACATATAGGGTATCGGGATTTGACCGGATAGCAGTTTCAGAGACATACCAGTGAGGATGGATAAACCTTGATATGTGCCCGTAATGCTGTGTGTACATTTTTGTTGTTTGTGTATTTTTACTGTTCGATGGAACTGCTGGAATGAATGTTGCTGGTTGATTGATTGCTGAGATGTTGTTGTTGTGAGCTTTGATTGAACTGCTGAGATGTTGATTGCCGGCTGTTTGACTGCTGTGGTTATCATTGATGTTGTTAGACTGTGATATGGGTTTTGTGATACTATGTAGAGAATAATGATGAACTGGTCTATGGTCTATGTGGATAATTGAGGAAAGAATAAAGAGTATTGGAAACGGAATTGGATTTGATTATGAGATGATGTAATTGTCACTTGGAAAGTAGTGGTACGACTAGATGGTTAGAGACTAGTTCTGTGGTGTCTTGCCAGAGGGTTTGTTGGTTGGGGTGTTGACCCCGGATTTGTGATATTGGGATGTTGATCCCGGATTTGTGATATTGGGATGTTGATCCCGGATTTGAGATATTGGGATGTTGATCCCGGATTTGAGATATGGGGATGTTGATCCCGGATTGTGGTGGGGCCTGGCATCCAGAATTAGTTAATAACCAGGTACGACCCTAGCTTGTCCAGTGACGGGGCCCGGAAGATAAAATTGGTAATAAAAACTAATAAGTAATCTTTGGGTCTTGGTTCAGTATTGATTATGATGTGCTTGATATGATTTAGTAGATTCCTCTGTCGTGTTGCTTGTGTTGGTTTCTTCTGTTGTGTTGTTTGAGTTGTATTCCACTGTTATGCTGTTTGTGATAGTTTCCTTGTGATGTGAGGGTTTGCTTATTGTTGTGATGGTTGTTTTACTTCGAAAGTGTTATGGTTGAATATATCACTGTTTATCTTTCGTCGGTGAGCGTTTCGGACTCACCCCTCGCCTGCGGGGTTTCATCCCGTAGGATGAGTTATTTGTTGTACAGGCTTGGTGCATTTCCCGACGGGCTGCGGCGTTATCCCTTGGACGGGCTTGGATCCATAGGTTGCATCTGTTACGCATACAGTGTTAGTTAGTCTTTAAGTCTTCCGCTGTGCATGTCTTCATTATTGTTGGGCCATTGGGCCGGTTATGTTGATTATGTTGTTTATTGTATTGGGCCGTTGGGCCCGAGTTATTGTTGTTCACACTGTATGCTTGGGTTTATTGGGTTGGGTGGTCACAGTTCCGGCACGTGTTTACTGTGTACGGTAAATACGGGTGGGGGCGCTTCAGCTACTTCACTTTATACCCTAAATTCTAAACCTAAAGGCTGTGTAAAGATATGCATTTAATGTTTTGAGTCTCTCCTTAACTTATTTTTTTATTATTTTACAAAAGATCATAACAAAAATTTTAAGAAATTATAGGGACTAAAATAATATTATGTAGATTTATAAGGATTAAGAATACTTAAAGATAACAGGAAATATGGAGGGAGACTCAATTCGAGATATGTTATAGGATGGGGTTTTCCCATACATTTTTCAGGCCCATTTAAGAACAAAGTTATATATCTCATATAAGTAAGTGGTCCTAAGATGCATTCCCTAAGCTCACATACATATACAAATACAAAGGAGAGAAATATAGGCGGAGATTGTAGTCTCCCTTGTCACCCTTTTCTCAAATAACTAATAATATAGAAACATGGAATCCATACCAAAACAAACCAAAGGCTCAAGCAACAGTACTGATGATAGTGATCACGATGAAACCTTGTTGCCAGGCCTTCCTAATCACCTAATCTCTCAGCTCTGCCTTGCTTCTGCTCCTCCTTCCCTTCTTTTCTCGGTTTGCCACTCATGGCGGCGCTTCCTGTACTCTCCCTCCTTTCCCCCGTACTTTTGCCTTTATGCCATCCTCTCTCCATCTCCTGCACTACACCAGCAGCAGCAGCAGCAGCAGGCATCTTCTTCATCATCATCAACAAGCAGCAACAACTCAATTGAGTTATTCTCCTTGGACCCAATATCATCGACATGGAACCCACTCCCCAGTCCTCCAAAGGACTCCCTGGATCACCTCCTCCACCACCACCCTTCTTTCCTTTCAAGAAAGCTACCCATCCAATCCCTAACAGTTTCTCACAACCTCGTCCTCATGGCTGGGACGGGCCACAAATTCATGCCAGCACTTTCCAGGCCGTTAGTATTCAACCCAGAATCTAACCGCTGGTTCTTTGGTCCTCTCTTCTCCACACCCCGCCGGTGGTGCGTCACGGGTTCCGTGCGCTCCACCGTCTACCTTGCAAGCGGGGTGGGATCGCACTACCGGGGAGACGTGGCCAGGTCAATGGACCAGTGGGACATGAGGGCAAACAGTGGTGATTGGGAGTGGGAAAGCATGGCACCGCTGAAAGATGGGAGGTTCAGTAGGGAAGCAATCGAAGCCGTGGGGTATAAGGAGAAGCTTTACATGGTCAACGTTAAAGGGAATGCAGTGAAAGAAGGGCTGGTTTATAATGTTGAGGCAAACCAGTGGGAGAGCATGCCAAGTGGGTTGATTGCCGGGTGGAATGGGCCGGCGGCTGCGATGAATGAAGAAGTGATGTACGTGGTGGACGAGGTGGTGGGAGCATTGAGCGAATACCAGAGCCAAAGTGATTCTTGGAGGAAAGTGATTGAGTTGCCGGAGCTTAAACACGCGGAGCAGATATCTGCAGGGAGGGGTAGGGTTTGTGTTGTTTGTGCCAATGGGGAGAAGATTGTGGTGGTGGATGTGGTGGCTAGGCCTGCCAAGTCTTGGGTTGTGCACCCACCTAGCGGCCAACAAGTGGTTTCCCTGCATATTTTGCCCAGGATGAAGATCACTCTTACACCATGCACCTGATCATCAATTGCTGCTCTAGTTTCTCTTAATTAGTTTTTTTTTTTTCTTTCCCTACAACTAATATACTAGTATTACTTACTATCTTGATATTGTCTTTTGGTGGAGCTTAATTAATTTGCATGGTTTTTTATGACAAAAATAGAGTTTAGCTTTGAGTTCTGCGCATGCAACTGAAAAGACATATCCTTAGATGTTCTTTCGGAAAGGAAACATTGGGCAGGCCTCCTACTATACATTTTGAAGAGTGTACCACACTACATTACTCTCTATCTTCAAAAAATGTTGGCTTTTCTCTTTATTCGGTGGAGTACAATTTTATCCCTTTGAAAAGGTCATCCCATATAATTTTTCAAACATTTAATTAAATAACATCATCACAAATTTGTTTTCTGTTGATCAGAAGGATTGGAATGGACATTCTTCGCTGATTGAAAAAAGAAAGAAAAAATGCTTATTTTTTAAATTTGCCGAAAGGATTAACAGGACATAAACTGGTTCCGCTCAAAAACAGAGAAAGGAAAAAAGAAACACAATTGCTGTGTATGGTAATGGACGGACATTCAAAGAATACCCAGGTCGATGGTTTAGTTATGGTACGTATAACATGATAGTACTACTACTTTATTTAAGGAAAAAAAAGTAATTTAGATGAAGACGTTGGAATCATTAATGGGAAAAGTGAGGTTTTGCTGAAAAGGAGCTGTCGGTAGCCGAACGAGAAGGGGATCTTTTCTTTTTTTTTTTTTTTGCATTTTGGACACTCATGTGATTGTGATACTCTTTATTCACTTCATTTTTCTTTTTTTTTTTTTTGGTCGGAAAACCGAGATCATATATTATTAGATATATGAAAAAATTGTTACAAACAACCTACAAAAGCATGGCTCTAAAACCTCCTATCCTTATCAATGAGCTGATTAATTCCAGTTGGAGGAAAGTCCAAAACCAAAAGGTCAGGAATGATGTGAACGGCTAACCTAGCTAACTGAGTAGCTACAACGTTAGCCTCTTCCTGTGCGTGGATAAAATACCAGCAGCCCCGATTCCGCAAGATAGTGAGTAACTCCGTAGCCAAGTCGTCCAACTGTGTTTCTTGGTGGATCTCCTCGTTCATCCATTCTATGATCTCCTTTGAGGTGGACTCGAAAGTCACCCCTGTTACGGTAAATCGCTGAGCCAACATGAGGGCATGAAAAGTAGCCAGCCTAAGTGCTTTAAAACGGCTGCAGGAACCAAGTGAAACTTGAAACCCACTTAGCCACTTTCCAAAGTGATCCCTCAGAACACCACCAGCATGAGCCTGTCCTTCCTCTACCACAAAATGCACCGCGAAATTCAGTTTGAGGAGGCCTACCTGGGGCGGAATCCAACCCTCATCAATAAAGGTTATTCTCTGTTGGTTGGTTTTCCACCAGGGACCACTCTGCCAAGCATGCGTATACTCTGACACCACTTTCCTGATGATGGTGGCCGGGTTCGTGGGCGGCTGAAATTCGGGTTCAAACAATCCCTGGTTTCTCCATTTCCACTGCATCCAACAGGTTATAGCAAACACAGAAGCCCAGTTACTCTCTTGGACCCTCAAATTTTCTTTTATCCAGGACCCTAGATCCTTCGTAAAAAAGTCATTAAATAGGTTTGGGAATTGAATGGCTAGCCAAGTATCTTTGGCAAATATGCAATCCCTGACTATGTGGATAGCGGATTCAGCAGCATTCCCGCACCTTGGGCATTGATCATTATCAGATAGTTTTCTTTTAAAGCGTACCTGGTTCGAGAGTAACCTGTCATGTGCTAGGAGCCAGAGGAAAGAACAGACCCTCAAGGGCCCCTTCCAAGCCCATATTAACCTCCAGACCTCTTCCCTATCATGCCACGAGTCAGCCTCCATCGTATCATATGCTGACTTTATTGAAAATACACCTTTAGGGTCTGCACACCAAATGATCCTGTCTTGAACTTGAAGGTTGGTTGGTGGGGTGGTAGAACCCAGTAAAAGCAATGAATCACTTGCTACATAAGGGTGAATTTTGTTCCAATCCCACGTGCCCTCGGTTGTAACCATCTGGTGCACACTTTTGGAAAGCAAATCTTTAGGAATAGATGTTATTGCCACGTCCGCTAATGCTATATTTACTCCCAACCACAAGTCTTCCCAAAAATTGACCGAGGTCCCATTACCAACAACCCATACAATCTGACTATGGAATAACGGCCATACCGTACATAGAGCTTTCCACAGGCTTGAACCTGTCCTTCTCTTCCATAGACATCCAGAGAGCACCCCTGACTTGAGGTACTTGTGGCGCAAAATTCTAACCCAAAGGCTCTCGGGTTCAGTTAGAATTTTCCATATAAGCTTCATCAGGGCTGCATCATTACATGAACGCATCTTTCGCAACCCAACTCCTCCACATTTAGTAGGTTCACAAAGACGGTCCCAGCTCAGGAGATGGAGCTTTCTATCTTGGTTGGTTGAGCCCCATATAAAGCTTCTGCAGATGGAGTCTAACTTGTCGCATATATGGCGGGGTAGTCTCACAGTCTGCATGGTGTACAAAGGAAGGGCAGAGATCACAGATTTTGTAAGAGATATCCGGCCTGCCAATGTCAGATGCTTCACCTTCCACCCGTTTAGCCTATGTTGGGCCTTGTCTAAAATATGTGCATAAGTTGCCTTGGTCACTTTGGAGTGTATGAGGGGAACTCCTAAGTGTTTTCCAAGATTAGAAGTTTTAGTGAAACCAAAGGCAGTGCTCAGATCCAACGCTTTTTCAGAAGGGACATTCTTAGAAAAACAGATCCGCGATTTGTCATGGCTCACTTTTTGGCCTGATCTGCCACAGAATGTAGAAAGGCATTGTTGAATCACCTGGACCTGTGCAACATCAGCAGCAGCAAACAAAAGTAAGTCATCTGCAAAGAATAAGTGAGACACTTTGGGCCCTCCTTTGGAAATAGAAATTGGCATCCACTCCTTGTTCAAGACTGCGTCTTGGATGAGGTGACCTAACCTCTCCATACATAGAACAAAAATGTACGGAGAGATTGGGTCACCTTGCCTTATGCCCCTAGAAGGAAAAAATTCCTCGGACATTTCTCCATTCCAAACGACTTGTAATGAAGAAGTAGAGATACATTTCATTATGAGTTCTACTAGTGATGGTTCGAAACCAGCCTCTTCGAGTGTTTCCTTAACGAAGCTCCATCTAATCCGATCGTATGCCTTTTCAAGATCAATCTTGATGGCCATGATCCCGGATTCTCCCTTCTTTCTTCTCATAAAGTGGATGATTTCCTGGGCTATGATTATATTATCAGTGATTAAGCGCCCAGGGACAAAACTACTTTGGTTAGGTGCCACCAAATCTTCCAACAAATGCTTCATCCGATTCACAATTAGTTTGGTCACCGTCTTGTAAATTACGTTACACAGCCCAATTGGTCTGAACTGTGTAATTCTCTCTGGTTTTTCGATCTTCGGTAACAAGACTAGGAGGGTACTGTTCAGTTTCTTGTCCCAGAAGCCCTCCTCAAAGATTCTTCTTAGTAAAGAGAAAACACTAGACCCAACCACTTCCCACTGGGATTGGTAAAAAACTGCATGTAGGCCATCAGGGCCCGGGGCCTTCAGTTGGCCAACTTGGAAAATACAACCCTTCACTTCTTCCATAGAGATCGGATGCTCCAGGATGGACAGTGTCTCTGGTGCCAGTCTCGGGAACAAGTTAGGAATAGTGGGAAAAGGCTCTGAAGGGGGCTCCTCCCGGAAGAGATTAACAAAATAGGAGGATGCCAACTGTTTCAAAACCGTCGGGTCCTCCTGCCATATTCCCTGTTCATCCCTTAGTGCTTGGACTTTATTACTTCTACTTCTTATTATGGCTGAAGTATGGAAAAATGACGTATTTCTATCGCCTTCCAACACCCATTGACAGCAAGATTTCTGGCGCCAAAAAATTTCTTCTTGGAGTAGAACAGCATCCAGTTCCAATCTCAATTCTGCCTCCAAATTTGATAAGAAGGCTGATGGCTTGGACTCCAAAAATTGTTGAATTCCCCCAATCCTTGCCAGAAGCCTTTTTTTCTTCAAGTGTATATTGCCAAACGTCTCCTTGTTCCACTTCCTCGCATGATCAGTAAATTTATGCACAGTTTCGTGGAACTCACAGTTAGGGTCCCAGTGCTCTGCAACGAACTGTGGAAAGCCTGGATGTGTCAACCACGCTGCTTGAAAACGAAACGGGCGAGAATTGGGTGGAGGAGGAGGAAGACCACCCTTTAATAAAATCGGGTTATGATCAGACCCATGACGAGGCAAGTGAAAAACTGACCCCTCTGGTACTCTGACTCTCCAAGCACTGTTGCAAAGGAACCTGTCCAGCCGGGCTCTCTTCGACCCACTCTTCCAGGTAAACTTAGGGCCCGTGAAGTCTAGGTCCAGTAAGAAAGAGCTTGCCACGCAATCAACAAATAGTTTATTGGCCACCCCGTGACGACCATAATTTTTCTTTTTGTTTAAACCTTTTTGTGTGCTTAAAGTTGGAGGAGCACTATTCCCACATAGATTTTGCCACAAAGGAGATGGAAGAAGCGAAATAAAGAAAAGGATAAGGTCACTTGTGATAAAGCAAATTGTTGCAAAACGTTTCTTAGCTGAAGAAAGTCGTGGAACCTCCTAAAGTAAAGTGAATAAAGACAATGCTTTAAATGCAAAAAGGACCCCTTCTTTTTGGTCACCCCCAAAGCTCCTTTTCAACAAAACCTACACACCTTTTGGCTTTCGTCATTCTCCAAACCAACTCACAACATTGAGTCCTTAGTGACTTGTTTTATCTACTCCAATTAGAATCTTTTGAGAGGCCATGACTCAAATATTTTGATATGCCTTTATATATTCAGTTTTGCCTTTTGGGAATAGAATTGTTAAGATTATCCAATTAGAACCCGATGTGGAATTGCTCCATATTAAGTATATACCGGACTTCTTATTTTAACACTCTCTCAAATGAAAGTTCCTCGGGTTCCATATTTTGTACTTTTTAATTCAATAAGGAAGGAGGCATGGGGATTTAAACACGCGGCCGTTTGGTCATTATGTCTCCGTTACCATGTCAAGTGACCATCTCAACTAAAAGCTTAAGCTGATGATTGAGACCCATGATTAATTTTAGACTTATTATTCTAACACCATCGGTCAACAATTGGTTAGTTAATTTTATATATACTCACAAATCCAATTAATATAGGACGGTATTAGTTACTTTCTTTGGATGTATGTATCCCGCGGCTATGGTGCAATTAGGGCTTCTACTTATGAGTGTTATTCTTATAAAAATGTTTCTAATGTTACTACCTTTGTATCACCAAATCGAGATCTAGAATAATTTACAAAATAAGTTAAACTAAGCCGATAAACTCAGAGTTTGTGACCCTAGGGGATATTTTGATGCTCAAGACAACAAAGTATCGGCCGAAATAAGGATTATGCAATACAAATAGAATAATCAGTTAATAGGTACTCGTATCGCATGAGAAACCAGTGCTAGCTAAGAGTTCTTAGAGAGAAAATCTCGTCCAAAATATATCCAAGATTGTGGATTGCTTGATAACTTAAGGCCTTTTAGCTTCTCCTCTTAACTAGGCTTGTCAATCACCTTATTATATTTATTATTATTTTAAATATTTTTTTATTCTTTAAATATAGTGATAAAGAATTTTTTTTGTCAAACCCACCTAAAGTCCAAAATAAAAAGGCCTGCAAGACTCACAAGTCTAAAGGTCTAGATAAATTTTATTAAATAAATATTATGCTACACCTCTCATGGCATGTTCTATTACAAAACCACAGGGCCAAAAAATCCATACAAACAGCATCCACCTAACACCTGGTACAACATCATATCTTTTACCATTCTTGTCACTCCGACATTCGAGGATATTTACCAACTGCATTGTTAGAGTATCCCAAAGGTAATAACCTTAGGATTCCTTAGACCAGATTAGTTATTTCTTGCAGATAGCTCTTAGATCATCGATTAGATGACATGTGATTAGCTAATTTCTATTATCATCATATTAGTGTTGTTTGTGACAACACAACTACAATGTTAGGTCATTGTGGCTAGTAAAAATATGTTAGAAATATCCATCCAAAAAAATAGAAAGGAAAATTTTGGTGAAACCCGCTCTGAGAACAACATAAGAGAAAGTAGTCTTCTTCCACTTAGCTTCCAAACGGGAGCCTCGTTCTTATGATCATGAAGGTGTTGTAAGAGTTGGTGAATAATTTTTCTTATATTGATATTGTGTCTATACATACATATATAGCTATACATGTTGAGCTAATAACAATGCTAAGGATACAATAATTGTAATAGAGATACATATGAAAATTACCTTCCTATTACTATTAAATACATATGAAATCTTTCCATCCTTAATCTAATCATATCATATCAAATTATAATTATATCATATCATATCACTCCCTCGCAAGTTGAACCGGGGTAAGGGACAACTTGGACCGAATACCACGGAACCGATCTTTGGGAAGAGGTTTGGTAAAGATGTCAACAAGTTGATCATGATTGGGAACATACCGAACTTGGAGTCGTTTCTTTTATACTAGATCCTGAACAAAGTGAAAAGCAATCTCCACATGTTTGGTGCGCAAATGAAAAACCAGAATAGCGGTCAGATAGGTAGCACTCAGATTGTCACACCAATGATAAGGAGTATGGGAAAAAAGGAGACTTATTTCTCAGAGATGATGTTGGACTTAAATTAACTCACTGGCAGCAGCGGCAAGGGCATGATAGTCAGCCTTAGTGATGGATCGAGAGACATAATGCTGCTTGCAAGAGGTCCAAGAGATGAGAGAGGAATTATAAAGCATGCCGAAACCCGAGGAAGACTTTCGATCATCAAGACTCCCACCCCAATCAATGTCACAAAAGCCATACAACTGAAAAGAATTAGCATGAGAGAGGAGCAAACCATGACCACAGGTAGTCTGAAGGTAATGAAGAATCTACTTAGCAGTAGTCCAGTGCCTCTCGATGGGAGCATGCATGTGTTGAGACACTTTTTTGACTAAAAAAGCAATGTCAGGACGAGTCAAGGTAAGATATTGGAATCTTCTACGATGCTATGATACATGGTGGCATCAGATAGAGTGGAACTGTTGCCGATAAACAACTTCTCAGAGGAGCCCATAGGAGTAGAAACAAAAGCACAATCCAACACGCCAGCCTTGGATAATAGCGTCGGTGATCTGGTTTGCGTGGCAGAGGAGACCCTGAACAGGACAAGGTTGGATTGTGCTAGATTGCGAGTTATCACATGTTCCAGCCATCCAATTTCAAAAATGGTTCCAGTGATGGTTGATGGCCAATCCTATGACATCTTCATCACGGAATCTTCTCCTTGCTGTGATCTTCGGGTAAACCCGGCTGGCTGCACCTTGTCGGAAACCACACCGGAACCTCGCTCCAGTTCTGAACATGGGCCGCAAAATCCGGTAGGTAACAAGCCAATCACGAACGATCTTGTAGAATCGCGAGCGGAATCAACTCCGGGATCTCCGAACCCCTTTCGCTTAATGCCAATCATTCAAAAGTGTGCCATTCAAGAGGAAAAACAGAGAACGAATAAGGAAGTTGGCGGGAATCACTCTGTTGAATCCCATCCTCCCCCTCCTTCCGGTAACTCTGCTCGTGATTGCCCCCCTCAGCTGGACCCGGTGACCTTGGATATTGGGTTTAATAAGCCCATACAGATTTTCAACTCTTTCAGCCCACTGGTTGATTATGTGGATAGTGAATCGGCTTGGTCCGACAGACCCAGTACCCCCTCTATGCAACAACTGACGCGGGAGAGCTCATAAAGGCTACCGGGGTTGAAGTCTGTCTCTGAATCATCTAAAACTGACTCTTCTTTGTCCCCTTGCTCCTCTCAGGCTGATATGGAGGCTCAAGAACAGGCTTTAGACCTCGCCATTCAGCAGAGGCGGGTCACTGTGAGGAAAAGGGCAGTGTCACACGAGTCGGAGAGTTTGTGGGCTTCTTCTTCTGAAGGGGTACAGGTGCACACATCACCAGCCTCGAGTGAGTGTTCAGAGTATCCTTCCTCTTTGTTGACTCCTGCCGAACAAGAAGCTTTTGCCACATTACAAATTGGACAGGAACTTGGTTGGGACAACTTGAAGGATCCCTGCTCAGTTAATAAAATGGCAATTCATATGATTGAGAGGGAGGAGCGGGAATGGAGTTTGAAGAATTCTCATGTTTAGTCTCATATCGTGGAATTCTAGAGGCTTTGGGGCGGCGGCAAAACATCAACATCTTCGGTCTTTGTTACGCACCTACCAACCTTCATTTATATTTATTTGTGAAACGAGGTTACAATTGGTGTCGGAACAGTGGTGCAGACGGGTTTGGTCTCCTCCCTCTCTCGACTTTGTCTCAGTGGAATCTACTGGGTTATCGGGGGGTCTGTTACTTATGTGGGATGGGGATTTCTTTGTCTATTCACGGAGATTCTCTTTATCGAGTTGGGTGTTGGTAGAAGGCAGTCTTGTTGGGTCGGATGTGACTATTACGATTTGTTGTCTATATGCACCGGTGGCATTGGATGCTCGTTTGGCCTTGTGGGATGAGTTATTGTCTCTCAAACCAGTTTTCTCCTCTCCTTGGCTACTTGTTGGTGATTTTAACAAGACTTTATCACCCTCTGATCGTAAGAGTGGTTTTGTGTGTAATAGAGGTGCAAGTGCTCTTCGGCGGTTTATGATGGATTTAAGTTTGGAAGAATTTTTCTTGGAAGGGCGTCGGTTTACTTTGTCAAACTCTATCTCATCCAGTCGGATTGATAGAGTTATGGCGGAGCCTGATTGGAACATCTTAGTTCCCACACTTTCGCTACGGACGGCTCCTAGGGGTCCCTCGGATCACTGGCCACTTATCCTTTCCCAAGAGATAGTTAACTGGGGGTTCAAACCGTTCCAGTTCCAAGAATGTTGGTGGGAACATCCTGATTTTATGGCTACTTTGAGTAGTATGTGGCAGTCTGTGGGGGTTGAATATCCTGGCTACTTTTGCTTTCTCAAGAAGCTGAGCCGAATGCGGGGACTGTTATCGCAATGGAATAGGTCTTGCTTTGGGAATGTTACTAAGGAGGTGAAACTTTTGCAACATAGAGTAGAGGAACTTGACCTTCTGGCCGAGGATAAGGAGTTGTCTATGGCGGAGAGACAGGAGTTAGCTGATTTACGCGCTTCTCTGCGTACAAAAACCAGGCAAGCTAGCATTATATGGAGGCAGAAAGCTCGAGTAAAGTGGAGTAAATTGGGGGATCGTAATACTCATTTTTTCCATTTTATTGTTTGTCATAAAGGAAGGAAGAAGGGGATTCACTCCATTGAGGTTAATGGTACCGTTATTACAGATCCAGTGGAGATTAAGGTTGAGGCGACAAGGTTTTTCTCTTCGTTGTATAACGAGCCTTGTACGCACAGACCTAATATAGGCACGCTACCTTTCAAACACCTGTCCCCTGACATGGCCGCGAGTTTAGAACGTACGGTGACTTTGGATGAGATCAGAGTGGCTATTTGGGCTTGTGATTCCTCCAAAGCCCCTGGGCCTAATTTCTCCTTTTATAAAAGGTGTTGGGATTTAATCAAGCAGGACCTCTTTGCTCTCATTCATTCTTTCTTCTCCACAGGTATTCTCCCACGAGGATGATCTTGTTCCTACCTTTCTCTGGTGGCGAAGAAGTCAGATGCTGCAGGTTTTGATGACTATAGGCCAATCACTCTTATTCATGGGATGTATAAGATTATTTCTAAAATCCTGGCTGGTCGTATTATTCCGGTCATTTCTTCCTTGGTGAGTGAGACACAGTCGGCTTTTATTGCGGGGAGGAACATTTTAGATTGTTTCATGGTGGCATCTGAAGTCATTCACTCCTTGAAGCGTTCATCTCAGCAGGCTATGATTTGGAAGATTGACTTCCAAAAGGCTTATGATTCGGTGTCTTGGTCGTATCTTTTTGATGTTATGGTTCGTATGGGCTTTGGTCCAAGGTGGGTCTCTTGGATCCGAGCTTGTTTGGAGTCGTCCACTCTTTCTGTTCTGGTTAATGGTTCACCATCCCCTCAGTTTTCTATGCAGAAGGGTCTTAAGCAGGGTGACCCTCTCTCCCCTTTCCTTTTCCTGTTGGCTGCTGAGGGACTCACCTCTTGTATTCAGCGGGCTGTCTTTCGGGGTTTGGTGGATCCTATCACTGTTCATGGCTTGCCCTTTTCTATCCTCCAGTTCGCGGATGACACTTTGTTCTTTACCTCGGCCAACTTGGACTCCTTGCTTAGCTTGAAACGTGTGCTGCGGTGTTTTGAGCTTTTATCGGGTTTGAGTATAAACTACCATAAGAGCGGTTTGGTGGGTGTCCATGTACCCTTGCTGGAGGTTCACGCCCTTGCAGATAGGCTCTTTTGTAAACCGGAGGAGCTGCCGTTCACCTATCTAGGTCTCCCTATAGGAGCCAATATGCGACTTTCTAAGTCTTGGGCACCAGTGGTGAGGAAATTTAAGGCTCGGTTGTACTCGTGGAGAGGGAGGTTTCTGTCTTTGGGGGGGAGGATTGTGCTTTTGAAGTCTGTGCTGACTTCTATTCCCTTATACTTCCTATCTATGTTTAAGATCCCCTCCAAGGTGGTACGTTCTTTGGTCCAGATTCAAAGGAGCTTCCTTTTTAGCGATGCAACTGGGAGACGACGTCTTTGCCTAGTCCCTTGGTCAAAGGTTGTTCTTCCGAAATCTAAAGGCGGATTGGGGGTGCAGGATTTGGTGTCTAAGAATGTGAGTTTACTCCTCAAATGGTACTGGCGCTTCCATGTGGATGCTTCCTTACTTTGGCGACGGTTGGTTTTAGCCAAATGTGTGGTTCAGTCTCTTTCATTCACTCCTACTTTCAACCTGCCTAGTCTCTCTCCCGTTTGGTCTTCTATCTTATAGTGCAGTTTGGTCGCTGGGGCTGGTGGCTCTATTCTAGGAGACGGGGTTATATTGTCTATTGGCAGTGGTAGTAGGGTCAGCTTTTGGGCGGACTCCTGGTCGGTATTTGGATGTCTTAAGGACCAATTTCGCCGCCTTTATAGGATCTTCACGTCACCCGATATCACAGTGGCTTCTGTTCTTTCTTCGGGTTCCTTGTTGGCCGACAATCGGGGCTGGTGGCGACGTGAGCTGTACGACTGGGAAAGGGAGGACTGCAGGGCTTTGCAGGCTGCTTTGACTGAGGTTGTGCTTGCCCCGATCAGGATGATGGCTGGCGATGGTTATGGGACACCTCAGTGTAAGTATCCGGTACATGCAATTGACAATCAAAAGCACAAATACAACATGTATGCGCAACGGAAAAACCGGATACACATGGAGGATCCATGTGAAGGGAGCTAAACCGAATAACAATTTTACATACTTGTAACGGTTAAGGTCTTTCACCCAACTGTAGAACCGAATCAGCTAGAGCCAGACAAAAGGCCTCGCCCCTCTACGGTATCCACACGAACCGCTGTAACCGGCTGAAGAACGTCTCACGACTTCAACCCGTGCTCTCCCGAACTGGTGTGCTAGCAACAGGTTTCCGGGAGCTTTTGTGTGTGGTGTTTTTCTTCTTTCTCAAAGAAGGTGTATTTGAAACTCAAGACTCTCTCAAGCTCTCTCTAGGGTGAATACTCTGAATTTTTAGACTCAAGTCATGAAGAAGAAGACTAGAGTAATCTGATTACTCAACTCCAATTAGTGCTAAGAGACAATGGGAATAATGGCCAACACATTGGCCCATTATCTTTCATCATTATATCTCCACATAATCATGTCTCCACTAATGGGATTCCACATCACATGCACTCAGGTTTGGTTCAATAATTCTGACTTTTATTGAACCAAACCAGCCCAAAACGACCCTGGTCCAACCACGGTCCAACCGCGGTCCAACCACACCTGGTTCAACCATGGTCTAACCACGGTTCAACCACCTACTCGAATCAACGGCTGTATGTGTGTGACCCTGTAGGCACTTGTAACGTCCGACAATAATTGTAAAATCTCATTATACAATTATAAGCAAAGAGCGGCGTCTAGCAACACATCATTGCTACCCGAACGACAAGATCAGTACTGATTCTCTATGCCTCGTAACATGTCATCGTCCCTTCGTCCTATTATCAAGATTAAACACGAGACATGGAATATGTCAATCTCGCATATGTTTAATCTCGGTTTCTTGATCCTCGAGTTAACCGGTAAAACGGATACCAATGATATCATATATCATTATCCGAGCATGGCCATGCATTTACGGTTCAACTCTATCAAGAAACACTCCGATAATATACCCGTTATATGGGTTGGACGAATCCCCTCTGGATCATACAAAACCCACTACACACTTATCGTATACCCAATGATTACAGTAAGTCTACTCAATTACGAAATAGCCAAGAGTAATATCAAAGTATACGACTCATATGTTGGGAACCTTGATGATCACAGGTCTAAGGACAATATATATAAGAACCGCTATCGACAAACATATAACGTTCCATGTAGCGTTCTTATGTGGGTCGGTCCAGTCCACAAGTTCTCTAACTTGTACCCGTATATAGAATTCATATCACATATGCAATTCTCAACATACGCTAGTCTTAATTTATTATTACAACCCATCCATAATAATAATCGACTAGGGACAATTTAAGAATATGAAATATTCTAGGGTTATAAGTATGTGCAAGCATTTATCTCATAAACGATACTTATTGGAATAACCTTAATGCGTATACATGACTACAAATAATCATCCATGTTTGGCTTTTGGGCATATTACACTAACACTCAGGCATGTACACGACGCAGTCGGGTTATCTCTTCCTTTGTCAGGGGCTCCCTTCCTCCCCAATCGCCCTCTTCCTTGGTTGAACATTGCCCCCCCAAAGGTAGTGGCTTTTTTGTGGCTAGCTTTGCACGACGGGTTGGCTGTGCGTTCCTCCCTTTTTCTACGCAACATAGTGTCTTTGGGTGGCTCCTTGTGTCCCTTCTGTGGCCGTAGTATGGAAGACATCACGCACCTGTTTCTTCATTGTCGCATAGCTACATGCATTTGGCAGAAACTATGCTCCTGGTGGGGGGTTATGTGGATTGCGCCTCGGTCCTTGGAGTGTTGGTTAGTGCAATGGCTCGCTCTCTCAGGGGCGCGTCACAACCAGGTGGCCTGGATGCTCCTGGGTTTGTCGACGGTCTGGTCCCTCTGGTTGGCCAGGAATGCTTTGGTTTTTACAGGAAAACCGGTCCATGTGAGTCTTTTATTTGATCTCATTCTTTTTCGGGCATATTACTGGTTCAAGGCCTTACACCCCAGTACCCGTATAGCGCCAGTGACATTCTCTCTTCTTCGGAGTTCTTTCGGTCCTGGTCCAGTTCGAAGTTTGTTCATTTACAGTACACATGACACTATTGATTTTTGTTTACCTTGCCTCTTACGGCAGCCATTTCTTTTACACTGTTTCATGATGTAAATATTCCAAAACTAATAAAATCCAAAAACAACGATTAGCATAAAAAAAAAAGATTCCCATTAGGCCTCAAGGCCAAGGAAGTAATGGAGAGGACCAAGATCTCGAAGATGGAATGTAGTTTGGAGAGCTATTACCAAGCTTGTCACCAGGGGAAGGGCCAAGAATAACAATGTCATCGACATACACCAAACAAAAAAGTTGATCGGTACCAAAGCCTTTGTAGAATGAGGATGTATCGGTTTTGGAACCAAGGAATCCATGAGCTAGGAGAGCATTGATAAGACAACGATTCCAAACCCGAGGGGCCTGTTTAAGTCTAAAGATAGATTTCTCCAATTTTTAAACATAGTTAGGGAAATTAGGATCAACAAACCCCAATGGTTGGGACATATAGACGTCCTCATCAAGGCAGCCGTGGAGAAAGGTACTGGGGATGCCAAACTAACGAATGGACCACTCATTGGAAACAACAATGGCGAGAAGAAGACGAATGGTAGTGAGTTTCACCACATAGATGAAAGTATCAGCACAGTTAATGACCAGGCGTTGGTGAAAACCTTTAGCTATCAAGTGGGCCTTGTGCCATTCAATAGAACCATGAGGATGATATTTGGTTTTGAAGACCCATTTACAACCAACCACATTAGGAACATGCTGAGGAGGAACAAGACACCAACTGCCATTATGGAGAAGGGAATTATATTTGGTAGTCATAGCAACAAGCCAAACAGGGTCATTAACAGTTTGAGTCTAGCAGGTAGGCTTGGTGGAATTGGTGACAACAACAAGAGAGTGATCTTGTCATGAGGTTTGATGTGGTAGTCTACTTGAGTCCGAGTGACCATGGGATGAGTGGACTCAGTCAATCGAGGTGGTCGAGGGGAGGAGGTGCTACGGGAACAATTTGTGGCAGTATGTTGGTTGTGGTACCAAGCACAGGGTTAGACTGGGCAGAAGGATCAACTAGAGGTGTAGATTGAGAGGGAGCAAGCTGGGGAGCATATAGTTTAGGAAATGGCGGAGGTGGTAAAGAGAACACCAGGAAGAGTAATTTAGAGGGGTGGAGCAGCAGTGGCAAAAGGAACAATGGTATTAGAAACATCTTAGGCCCGAAAGGGATAAACCATAATACTTGTAACCCTTATGAGTATGACTATATCCTAGGAAAACACATGGAGTAGAATGATGACTAAGCTTTTTCTTAGCACAGGGATGCAACAAAGGGTACAAAGACACCTAAAGACACGAAGCCGATTGTAGTCAGGCGAGGTTTGGAACATGATGGTGTATGGGCTTTGATGATGTAGTGAGTGAGGAGTAGGTAAACGATTAATAAGGTAGACAACAGTCTCAAATGCATTAGTCCAAAATGCTCAGGAACATGTGAGTGAAACAATAAGGCATAACCAGCCTTAGTGATACGGTGGTGTTTACGTTTGGCACACCCATTTTTTTTCAAGGGTGCGAGGAAAAGAGACTCGTTGAGTGATACCATCTTGACGAAGGTAGGTTGTTAAGCTTGAAACTCACCGCCCAATCGGCTTAAAATTGTTAATATAGTAGTTGAAATATTTATTGACAAGCAAACGAAATTTATGAAAAAAACAAGTACTTCATATTTGCGTTTAAGAAAATAAACCCAAGTATACTTGTATAGTAGAAGCCTGGGAGAGATTAGTCCTGTGTTGATGGGGACACTCTTCTAGCATAAGGAAAAAGTATACTTGTATAGTAATCAATGAAAAGAACATAGTAACGAAAATCATCATTAGAAATAACCAGGTCTGGACCCTAAACATTTGAACAAACTAAGTCTAAAGGACCACGAGCAGCATAATCAGAGCGAGGAAAAGATGATTTTATGAACTTTGCTAGTAAGACAAGCAGAACAAAGAGAAGCCTTAATAGGACCAGATGACACAAGACAACCAGACGATTCTAGACGCTAAACAGTGGAGGTAGACGCATGACCAAGCCGAGCATGCCAAATGGAGAGAGACACATAATGAGTCCGTATTTTAGGCGAGGACATTAGAACACGAAACAAATAGAGACCATCCTTACATGGGCCTGCGGATAGTGTGGTCTTCGTGACTAATTCACAAGAAAATTGTTAGTATAAAACTCAACAGAAACATTATTAGAGTGCACAAAGAAGCTAAAAAAAAAGTACATTGTGAGTGGTAGTGCGAACATGAAGAATATCATAAAGAGAAAATGAATGAGTTGGGATGACGACTGTGGAAGTACCGACATGAGAGACAGGAAGAGAAGAGCCATTACCTAATAAAACTTCCTTAGGATTTTAATACTCAGAATGGATGACGAGGTTATCCAGTTGGGCAGTGAGAAGATGTGTAGTACCATTGCTCACGAGCCAAGGCCTGTGGGGCACGTGAGGAGGTAGTGGCAAGGTGGGAAGGAAGGAGGGGGGGGCGGAGGGGGTGGGTTGCTCCACAGCCACGGCCACGAGGTCCACTGCCATTGCTTCGGCCTCGAGAGTGATAAATAGGCTGGGAAACAAATTGGGACTGTCCAAGCTAATAAACATGTTGAGGCTGTCTGAAATGTACAGCGGGAGAAATGGCAATAGAATATTTCTCCTCGTCAATATGCAATTGGCATTTTTCTTGCAATAACATGCCATGTAACTCATCATAGTTAAGGTCAGCATGCGAAGCATCAATAGTGCGGGTAAAAGGGCAATAAGCAAGGCCAAGGCCACTCTTTATTCATTCAATAAGATCATCTTCAGGAACTAGATTTTGAAGGGCAACGAGTTTGTCTACAATGGATTTGGCCTTTAGCAAATAAATATCAATAGACTCAAAGCCTGAAGAAAAGTCACCAGTTGTTGTTAGAGATTTCATACCTTGGACTTCTTGGTCTTGGTATATATAGTAGCAAGTTTCTGCCACGCAATAGAGGTTGTCTCGGCTCCAACAATCTGAGGGAGGACAGTCTCGAAAACAGAGGCAACAATCCCACCCTAGGACAGTATAATCCTATTGAATCCAAACTTAATAAGCGGTATTCACTTGATCATTATCAAGAAATTTGGGTGGGGCAAGCCTCTATTGTTTCTAAGGAATCTGTCCAGTTTCCGAGATATTGGATTAGCAGGCTGCCTATTTGACCAAGTGAACAATGGCCCTGCATATGGATGATCAAACAATCCTTGTGAAGAAAGACAGTGCGCAAAAGCAGCAATATCTGCACCCAAGTGTGCCACAGAAGAGGAAGATTCTTCTGCCTTTAAGATGATATTGAAATCACGTATCAGGCACCATGGCATATTTCCAACATAGGCTGCAATATCCGCAATACTTTCTATATAAAGAATTAGCTCGCTCTACAGCAGAGTTTGAACCATACAAAAAAGTAGTGTAACAAGTAAGTTGCTCACTTCTACTACTAATTCTACTATGAATAATCTGATCTGTTGTAGTAATAACAGAAACATCCACCCGATCAGACCACAATAACCAAATACGGCCAAGTCGTGCAGAGCTATAATTGTTAGCAAAGCTCCAACTTGAGAAAAAATTTTTCCTGACTTCATCAACATTTACAGCTTGAATTTTTGTTTCACTAAGACATAAGAGATCAACAGAAAGAGAACAAATTCTTTGTAAAGTAGAAGACTGCTTAGGATTTTAATTTATCCCCCTTACATTCCAAACTAACCATTTCATTAAGTTGGAAGTTGAAGAGAAGGAGTAACCCCTTTAGGGGAAATTTGTGCAGTCTTACCACGCCCTCTCCTGCGTTTTGGCTTAGCACCTGGCTTAGCTTTAATAGGCGCATTTTCCTGACAAACCACAGAATCACCAATAACACCAATAGAAGAACTCACTCCACTAACAGTAGCAGTTGGATTAGACTTCAAAGAATCTAAAACATCACCCGAGATAGCTGTATTTGAATTCATGTTACTGTCAACCTGCTCAGATGAAGAAGCAGGGACTACCAAAACTAATGAAGAATCAGGAGCTACCAAAGAAAGTTTAGAGAGCTCGGAACCAACAGTAGCTTTAGATGCAGAAGGGATGGTAGCAGCAACAGAAACAACATTTGACTTAAAAACATCGATGTTAACAGAGGGATTACTGATCACATCCGATACATCCTTCCCCTTCAAGACATCAACAGCAGGTTTCTTAGGTACCCATTTCGTAACAGGTTGCTTGGCAACACAAGCCATTGAGTGATGTCCCCATTGATTACAAGAAGTACAAAATTCAGGCTTCCAAGAGTATGAGAGAGCAATTTCACGTGTGCAACCATCAATATCAATAATCAGCTTATCAAGAAGAGATTTAGAAAAATCTACCTTCACACAAATACTCATTCGATCAGATGCCAGAAGCTTGGAGCAATCATGATTCGTGTGCGAGGGTGTACCAATAGCACTACACAGATAACTCAAGCCTTCAGGTATTAACAGTTCAAATGGAACTCGCTTGAGCTGTACCCATACAGGAATGAGAGACTCAGAAAAATCTACAGGATGAATGTCCATTTCCCATTTGCGAAGCAATAGAGGAACACCCCCAATGTGCCAAGGACCATTGTAAAGAACTCGAGCCAAAGAGTGCTCGTCAGAGAATTGAAATAGATAAAGGCCTTCAGTATGAGGAACAACAGAGACTGCACTTTGTCTCCCCCACAACTTCATCGCCATGGCCTGAATTAAACCCAACTTCGGAGATGACCCCATAAATTGTCCAACCAAACAGAGTGAAAATTTCTTCCTCCCAATTTCCAGCAAATGAGAGGGAATTTTAATGACATTATCAGTAACAATTGGTTGAACAAATTGCAATGGCTGAACAACTTTATTCTGCACAATATTAGCCCAAGAGGAGATAGTAGATGACTCACGAGGCTTTGAGATGATTGGTTGTGGTTCAGAAACAGAAATCCCCCATTTGGTTGAAATCCCCAATTTAGTTGAAAGAACCCTAGTTTCTGATTGATCCAAACCAGGTAAGGCCTTTAACCTTACCTGGTGCCATACACCCAATAGTGGCCAAGGTCTTTGTTTCTGCCATAGAACCTTCGTCCAGTGAGAGTTTCGGCAATTCCTAAATCAGATACACATGGAATCATTTCTGAGTCTAGCAATATATTGCTTGGCTTTATATCACAATGGACAATTGGTTTAGAAAAACCGTGATGGAGATAATCCAACGCTAATGCAACATCAATCATGATGTTCGGCCTCTGCACAATACCCAAACAATAATTATGAGAAAACAACCACTTCTCCAGACTCCCATTGGCATTGTATTCCAGTATCAATGCACTGAAGTCAAGACTAGAGCACGTGCTGACAATTTTGACAAATTGGAGATGAAAAGGTAATGAATCTTACAACTCAATAACTAGATTTAACCTTTTTATTCAGTGCAGAAATCCTCAGCAAAATTCTTCTTGTCCCTTTGCTCGTTCAGCTCATGGTGTCAGTGTGGGAAGCATTTTTGAAGGGAGGGAAGGATAACCAGGAAACTTCTGTTCTGGCAATTGAACACCTGAAATTGTTGGAGGAACAGCTGAGGGCAAATAAATTCTTTGGTGGAGACAGGATCGGAATGGTGGATATTGCATTTGGTTGGCTTGTCAATCTGGTGCCAGTGCTAGAAGAGATACTGGGATTGAAATTAATTGATGAGGACAGATCTCCACTCTTATCAGCATGAACCAAAGAATTCTCAAAGGAA
The DNA here is from genome assembly GCA_028386065.3 of Turnera subulata. NCBI lineage: Eukaryota > Viridiplantae > Streptophyta > Magnoliopsida > Malpighiales > Passifloraceae > Turnera > Turnera subulata. The sequence continues at coordinate 55,908 of JAKUCV010004693.1, forward strand.
CCAGCAACTGCAGGAAGGTGGCCTCATGGCAAACTACTCAACAAGTTCTGGGCCTACCTCGCCCCAGTACCACATTCATGAACCTGTTTGGAGGCTCCAAGCATGCTTGATCTTAAGTTCATATTTCACAGTGATGTCTTATGTTCTGCATTGGAAGAAATAAAAGGTTTAGAAGTTCCATTATTTCTTTGCTAAATGTAGATGCAATATCTCTCGTCGAATCACTCAAAAGATTAGGGAGTTACATGCAAAACTAATCAAATTTGGAAACAGAACAAGCAAAAAAAAGAAACAAAATCTATTACATTAATAATTAGAAACAAGTAAATACTATCATTCTTCTATAGTAACGACATAGTTCTACCAGTGTGTATTCTTGTTCAGTAATCAAAAGGAAGAAAAAAAGAAGAGGTACAGGATACCTGATCCCAATGCAGTTGGAAAAACTGCATCACAGGATATCATCATTTTCCAAAAGAATCAACGGAATCAACTCAGAATATACAAGCTGACTTCACATAAGGCATCCCTAGCACCATGAGGTCACTTAAGCAAAACAACAGAAATTTCAATGCTTTCCAGTAGTTTTCTAAGCAGAAAATGATCTTGTCTTCCTGTTTTCTAAGTAGTTACAATCTATCTAGCCAAAAGCACTATTGACATCCAATAACTATGCATGACAAAGAAACTGTTTTACCAACTTCAAAGTGAGTCATAGTTGTCCATAAGTCATCTGAGATATTAAACAGAATAGGAATTCATCTTAAAGATGCATGATAAAAACATTTCTCCTTTTATGTAGCAAGACCCATAAGTTTTCTTAAACTTTGATTTCCTCCATGGAGCAGCTTTACCAAGATGATGGGGACAGCCGGTAATAGTAAATGGCAGACACAAATGTCGAACTAAGAAACTAAATTGGATGCTGTAAAACCGTAGAATGCACGCCTAATGGAAGAGTTAATGTGTTTACATGTTTGGCATGCTGTTTTATTAACTCCACCAGGTCATATGATAGAATTACAAGGCTAGGCCTTTAAAAAGGAGAAGAAAAACTCACAAGCAGCCAAGCACAGTATAATGCAAGGAGTGAGAAGCAATAACTAAAAAAAAACCAAAGTAATTTAAAGGAAACCAAATCAGATAACCTAAGAGAGGATATATGAGGAATAAACCTCAGTTCTGACAAGGAAATGCATCATTCAAGAAGTGGTTTCCATTTAACACAAATTTTCAGAGACTTGGATCCTTTTGCTTCATCTCTGTCTACAGCAACCTTCTCTGCTCAGTTTCTCATCCTAAATGCTACTGTACAGGGTATTAGCTGTCAGACTGGAAAACCTCCAACTAATTACTCTGACAAGTGAATGACATCATATATTAAATTGATGTGAGAGTACTGATGCTCTGAAAATTGAAAAGAAATGTCTACAATCACCAGAAGGCACTATTACGTGAAGCAATGCATCACCAATGATCTCCACAACTACAGGCTCCATCAGCGAACAAATGAAATCGATTAGCATCTCTCACTAGTATTTCTCTATGCACAAGTTTTGATATATACTTGGTCCAAGTGTGACAATCCCCACAGACACGCAAATTTTTCATTATCTGTAAAGGGGTGCCTGGTTCTGTATTTAGCAACCCAAAAGCAATGGCAAGCCTTTCACTGTGCCCACAAAGCAAGTCTAACTTTGCATCCTCGCTAACATCATGGAGAGCATATTGCAAGTCTGCAACATAGCCTTCTTTGGCCATGGAACCAGCAAGTACCTCCAATAGCTTGTTAACTGCATCATATTGTTTGAAGAACTTATCTCCTGTTGCAAACATATATACCTTCTTTCTGATCTCTATCCAAGTGCACCCTGGGCTTTTTTTAAGTCCTCTGGTTTTTATGGATTTCCTTATCATTCTAACGTGATCCCACTTCCCTAAGGTTGCATAAGCATTTGATGCTAAAATATAATATCCGATATCATCAGAATTCGAATGAATGATGTGCATTGAGATGCGGTCCACCATATTTATATCTCTACTTGCCCTACATGCACTAAGTAAAGCTCCCCATACACTTGCATCTGGCTTCATAGGCATTGAGAGGATGAATTCTTCTGCTTTGTTTAATAGCCCAGATCGGGAAAGAAGATCAACCACACAAGCGTAGTGTTCTATCCTTGGTTCAATGCGATGATCCTTCTTCATCTGGTCAAAGCATGCAAGACCTTCTTCCACCAAGCCCGAATGGCTACAAGCATAGATGATGGCAACATAGGCAACATGATCAGGAACTATACCAGCTGCTTCCATTCCCTCAAAAGCTTCCAAAGCTTTCTTTCCTTCACCATACATCCCATATGCAGATATCAATGCAGTCCATGTAACTACATCTTTTACTTTCATACTCTCAAATACTCTGATTGCGCTTTTTAGGTTACCGCATTTGGAATACATTTCAATCAATGCATTGCCGACCGGAACAACAGAGTCAAACCCTAACCTGAAAACCGATGCATGAACTTCTTTCCCTTGCTGCTTTGCAGCAAGTAAGGCACAGATAGGCAAAATACTTACCATGGTAGACTTATCTGGCATCATTTTTTCAGTTCTCATCTGGTTAATCATTCTGAAACCTAAGCTACAGTCTTCAGCCTGAACACATGCCGCAATAATGGCATTCCATGTCACTATATCATGAATAGACATGTTTTCAAAAACTTTGAGAGAATTGTGCATTTCCCCACATTTAGCATACACACAAACTAAAGCATTGCCTACAACCAAATCTGAATTAAATCCCAATTTAAGTACAAGGCAGTGGATTTCTTTCCCAAAGTTGATGTCAGCTAACTCCGTAGCCACAGTCAAAATTTTCACAGTGGTAATAGAATCAGGTCTAAAATCCATTTGTATCATCTTAAAGAGCCTCATTGCTTGATCAAAGTTACCATCTTGAATATAACCACTGAGTAATGAGTTCCACGACACAATATCTCTACATTTCATTGTGTCAAAAACTTTCTGCGCAGCTAACAAATCTCTACATTTTGCATATGTGTCGATAAGAACATTACTTGTAGTGATATCGCATTCAATGCCATTTCGTAAGATATAATCATGGACGAACATACCAAATTGCAGGTCCTCTAAACGACCACAGGCACGAAGAACAGAAGTAATTGTCAACAAATCTGGCTTAAACCTCTTAACCATCTCCCCAAACAACTTGATTGACTCCTGAAACAATTCCATACGGAAATATCCACATATCAAAGTATTCCAACTGACAGCGTCCCTAATAGCCATATTGTCAAAAACTCTCCGAGCATGGATGGGCCGGTCAAGCTTGAAGTACATAGAAAGCAGTGCATTGCTCACTATGACATCAGGAGTGATCCCAATCTTTTCAGCCAACCCATGTATGACCTCACCCTCTTTAACAGCAACCAAACCTCCACACGCGAGCAAGACACTTGAAATTGTAAAACGATCAGGCATCAACCCAGCAACTGTCGCCCGGCGATAAACATTCAAAGCCTCGTCCCAATACCCGTTTGCGGTGCACCCGGAAATCAAGCTATTCCACGAGACCACGTCCTTGTGCAGTATTTCCTCGAACACCTGGCGGGCCTTACCCAAATCACCGAACTTCGAATACATGTCCACCAGAGCATTGCCTATGTACAAGTCAAATCCGAAACCCAGCTCCAAAACACGGTCATGAACAACACGGCCCATCTCGAAGTCCAAGGACGCGGCGCAGGCGTTGATCACAGAAGGGAAGGTGTGGGTGTCAGGCCGTACGTTCATGTCATGCATCGTGGAGTAGATTTCGAGAGCCTTAGAGAAGAAGCCATTGTGGGTGAGTGCTCGAATGAGGGAGTTCCAGAGAAAGACATTGGTTGTGGGGGAGACGGCGCGAAAAACGGAGAGGGAAGAAATGGGTTGTTTAAGGTGGGCATATTTGGCGATGAGTTTGCCGGAGAAGAAGACGGATTTTTCAAGGCCCAGTGTGATTATGCGAGAGTGGATTTTGTGGAGTTGTTTGGGGTTTGATGCAACAGATGTCAAGGCTTTTGTTAGGCAAGAAGAATGTATGATTTCTGGAGCCAATAACTTGGCCCTTATCATCATCGTCCTAAACCTTAAAGCATGCAAACATGAATTGAGATTACAAGCTTGGCTAGGCCATTTTAAAGTTTGCAAGCAAACAAGCAAAACTTTTAGAAAACATAAATTTTTTTTGACAGCAAATAAATATTTTATAGATCAAGCGGCATAACACCATACAAAGTTTAAATTATTACAATCCATGGAAACATGGCCAAGCCGAAGTGAAAATAACAACTAGCACATACATAGGGAGAGACATCTACTACCGAGGATCTAACATTTGAGCAGATTAAACAAAGGAGAATTTCTCCGGAACGAGGTTGTGGCAAAAAACACCACGGGCTAAGAATGGGAAAATAGTAGTGATCTTCAAAAGAGAAGGGTTCTGCATAATGGCAGAACGCACCACCCGTCACAAATTTGCTGAAGCAAATTTGCCCCAAGAGACAGAGCCCAACAGCACTCGAAGCCAAAGCAAATAGCGGAGAAACCTCCCAAAGCTTTACCTGCAAAATAAGAGTGAAATCCACCAGTACAAAGACAAAACACTTAGTGAACCAAGAAGCTGCGTACTGGTCACCGGAGACCGTAGTCACACACGCAGAAGACAAAGGCTCCACCCAAAGCCCACAAACAGCTTTCACTAAAATAGCATAATCCCCCACACATGAGCAAAAAGGACCGAGAATAAGATAGGAATTATGAGCTAAAGCTCCAAAAGACAAAAGAGAGGTGAAGACTAGTAGGCAGAAGCTAGTCTCACCCACCCCATGACCCCTAATTAGTCGCGACATGCTGAGAGATTGAACTCTCAACAAAACGGTTCACTAGCTGGGTACCCTGCACTGCCTCCCTCAACTTCACGAAATCACTTAGAGGGCTAATGTTAGTTTGCTTCCAAGGCCTGTTGGGAGGTCAGCCTTTCACCACCCGGACTTGCCCATACACAACAAGATAGATCTCTGAGATCTCGCCCAAATCCGGTGAGCCTAGCTCCAAAGCTAAACCTTCATGGATGTTACTCACCCTGGGCGAGTATGAGATTTTTGACAGACCGAACCGGCCGCAGTAGGAAGACATGAGCACAAGGCTAGGAACAACCGGAATCAAAGCAGTGAAGCTCAATCCGGACAGCAATAAGACTAGAGGATAGGAGCCAAGGTTGACAGCGAAAACAATTGGAAATTTTGGCCAAAAGCTAGATGCGGGAGAAAGGAAGAATCATGGGTTGAGGGGGTAACAGATTGAAGGTACAGGCAGAAAGGGATTGATGGTAATATGGTTTGAGGAGGTGGATTTAGAATAAATCTAGATCTAGATTTTGAATTTTGAAGGAAGGTGAACAGTGGGCTTCGGGAGATGGAAGAACCGAGAGGAGAGAGGGGAGAACATATTTTTTTCGCATCTATTCCGATATTTTTTAGAAAACATATATTGGTCGCTACTAGCAACATTTTTCACATATAACAAATGCAATTACAGCCACAAGTCAGCCTAGCTGCTCGAGGTGTAACCGAGCCGAGGCCAAATATAGATAGGCTCGGCTCGAGCTTGAAAGAAAATTATTGAGCTCGACCGAGCTTTAAAGTATGGGTTCGAGCTCAAGCTCGATGGAGAATAAAAAACTCGAGCTCGGCTTGATTAGGCTCGTTTATTAATAAATGTTTATTTAATTTGATAAGGCTCGGCAAAATATATGCTAATCTGATAAGGCTCGATAAGGTTTGATAAAGCTCCCGAGCGTCGCGAGCCAAATACTGCCAGGCTCGAGTTCGATAACGTCGAGCCGAATACGAACTTTCATCGAGCTGATCTCGAAGCTTACGAACTGGCTCGACTTGTTTACACCCCCTAAGCCCGACTAGTGTCATACATTAGGTGTACAATCCTGCATACTGACTTATTCGTTGCTCTATTCCTGATTTGTACCTGTGACTTGACAAATTGGGGCAAAAAGTTGGTGACTATAGTATTGATTCAGTAACCTGCCTTGTAAGCTTCGACTTAAAAGCTAGACCTGGCAATCGGTCGTATTGAGGGTTCCTAGAGGGTTGAACACGTAAATGAGTTTTAATTCCTCAACTCGACCTGACCCATTTACTAATTGTGTCAAATTCATTTATAATATAATCGTGTCGTGTTCGGGTTGACCAATGGTGAACCTCTTAAATCTAATAAGTCTATAAATTAATTTGGAGTTTGTATTTTTAAGCAAATATGCACATAATTAAAAATTCTCATATATTAAATAAAATTATAAATTGTAAAATCATAATATAATAATATTTTAAAGCATTTATAAAATATTATTGGATAATTTTAATAATATTGGCCTTGAATATTAAAATAAATCTTATATAAATCAATAAAATATATGTACCCTAAGTATAATTGGGTCCCACTCATCGTCAACCCGCGACCTGACCTACTAATTGTCGTGTCGTGTTAGGTCAACTCATTTAACTAAATGGGATGGAAATCTCTTATCTATACCTTGCTAATTTCGTGTCGCGTTGTTGTGTCGAAATCCGTTCAGCTAGACCTACTTACAACCAAGCCAAAAATGACCAGAATATTTGAGGTGAAACCTACTTAAAACCTTAACGATAAACGACTCATTTATAACAACCTTTAAATGCATACTCAAAAATTTTAGTCTGATGATGATTAGAAAATAATTAAATACACATTAATGATGATATTGTAGGTCCAAATATGCCTAAGAGGGGAGGGGTGAACTAGGCTTAAATTTTTTCGGATTTAGAATGATATGGTTTCTAAGAAACCACGCGCTGGTAAGGAGATGTGAGGTTCGAACAAAGAACAAGAGTGAGGTAGGGAAGGAAAGCAATAACAAGGGATTTTAGAGTGGCTCCCCCCTTACCAAGTACCTCCACTACCTAAAGGATCCTCCTTTAGGATTGCAAATACTCACTATTTTTAGGTTTTTGCAGTTCAACCTTATCCTTTACAATCTCAAACATTTCTGGGCTAAGCTCAAATCTTTACAAGCTTTTCACAGGTTAAGCTCTAACCTACCCTCAAATCTAATCCTTGACTTGAGTATCCAGCAAAATTATACCAAGTCTTTGTGAACACCCAAATTTGACCCACGAATATTTTACTAAAATTGGATTCCAAACATGCTTAACTTAAGGCTAGTAAGGTGATTTAATTTTGAGTCAAGGCATGATAAGAATTTAACTTAGTAAAATTAATGTATTATGGTAAACTAAGCCTTTGTGCATCTAAACCTCAGGATTAATGGGACGATTTGATCTTAGGATAAAACATATAATAAGGTTTATTTACATTAAGATACAATTCATTGCTTGGGCTCCTTTAGTTGTTCTTAACCTAATTATATTGAGATGATTTATTTTTGGGTTAGGAATAGGTCTAAGGGTCCAAGTAGATGGATTTTCCAGAGTTTACCCAGCCCATTAACACATTTCTTGCAGGTTAATTCTAGCTTTGATTTTCCACAAAAATCAGAGCTAAATCATCATTTTATGTAGAAATGTTGTTTTTGGTATGATTTAGTATGAAATAGGCATCAAGTTGTAATCAATCTGTCATGGAATGATTTAGGGGAAGTGATAATCAAGTAATTGAGTGATTCTGGGTTAATTAGGGGTCAATTACGCGGTAAGATCAAATCAGGGCTGAATTAAGGGGATTGGGAGTTCGAAAATGGAAAGAACGGGTGACACGCGGGGGAACCGGCGGTCCTCTCGCGACGACCGCCATAATTCCTACAATCTAGCTAAGGTAACTAAAAAGTAGGAATTAATTTATCCTAGGAGTTCTCCTTCTTTCTAGGCGCAATAAAGGCTTCTTTTATTTCCTTTAGGAGCAGCAGCAAGTCGGTGGTGCCACATATTACTTGGCCAACAAGTAATCCAATGTCGCTGGAATTGTAATGCACCTGGTTCTGGTCTGCGGGTTTCAACGATGTGACACCGTTGAAAACTGATCGTCAAGAAATCTTCATGTATTGGCTCCAAACTTTCCAGAATCCTTCAAAAGGCTCCAAATCTTCAAGAATCAAGCCAATTTGCAACAAAAGGTACCTGAAGCGTAAACTAATAAGTGGAAGCGAAACTAGTGGAAAACAAGCTAAAAACTATAAATACATACATGATCCTAACTAAATGCTTGGCCAAAGGGGCATTTTATGCTCCAAAATAGTATATGATATGCACACATATCAGGATGCTACAACTGATGGGAGTAGGAAATGAGCTAATGGCCCAATTGTTCCAAAAGACTTTGACTGGCGCTGCTTTGAAGTGGTTCATGACCTTGGATGCAGTGAAGATAAGCAAGTGGGAGGACATTTGCATTGATTTCTTGAAACAGTATAGCTACAATGTCACGGTAGATATGACCGAGAGAGATCTAGAGACAACCAAGCAAGAAGGCCAAGAGACGTTCACAGCGTTTATCACAAGGTCGCCCAACAAGGCATCTCAATTGGTGAATCGACCTCCGCAAGAAGAGCAAGTGCAGATGATAATCAAGATCCTTCAGTCGATGTATTACGATCGCATGATTGGAAAGTACAATGCCGATTTCAAAGCACTCATTGGGGCGGGGACACTGTTGGAGGATGCAATCGCTACGGGGAAGATCAAAGTGGAAATGGACACCACTACCGCCCTATGGCGCCACTTTAGCTTAGCACAAGGATATAAGCCCGCTGAAGTAAACCACGTGACAACACAGGCACCATTGCAAGATGGGTGAAAATTTAGGGCATTCACCCCTCTTCCTATGTCTTTGGGAAAGATGTTCAAGAAATACGTGTAGATAAACCTGCCACAGCCTTCAGAGCCGAACCCTGGGGTTTCGATTAGGGGAGACCGGATTAAGTTTTGTGAATTCCACAAAGCAGTCGGGCACGCCACGGATGAATGTTTTAGACTCCGTCACAAGATCTAGGATTTAGTGGAACAAAATGAGATAGTCTTGCCCTAGAGGGTGTAGAGATGTGAGAGGGTTGGTAGAGGAGTGCGGGTTTCGGTTCATTGTATCTATAACTTTGCTTTGGTATTGTGTGCCTTTTTTTGCATATCTCGATAATTTCATTTCATGATTTAGAAAATGACATACTTTATGCTAAGGTGAACGGACTTTGCAAACATTTCAAGTTTGGCTCGCCGAACTTCACATCGGATTAATTCAAGGATAAGCCATTGAAACCCAGAATATCAACATGGCTCCACACCAGAATTTAGGATTCTGGCCAAAGCTATAAAAGAGGAGAAGCCTCGTGTTCTAGAAAAAGAGTAATGCTTGAAGCACAAACCCTCGGCTAAAGTGGAGCAGCCACACCTAAAAACCTTGAACCAAACACCAACCCTTAGACATAACCCTCATCGATGACTTGGAAAGAGATGTTTTCTTCAAATAGCTTGATAGGGGAAGAACTTTGAAAGGTGAGACGTGCGGCCCGTCTTCACCCAAACTACAGGGACATGATTTCTTAAGCATATTGCAAAAAAAAGAAAAAAACAAAAAAAAAAGACAAAGATGAAAAACAAAAGGAAGAAACAAAAGGGGAGCAACCTCTATGTAATGCCCCAATTTTTCATAATTTTATCTAGGGAAAATTTTGAAATTTTAATTCCAATTTTATCCTTGTGGATGTTTTGAGGTTTTGGTCAAGGAATTATTTATTTTCCTTGGGACTATCTCCTTGATGATGGTTCCAATCGTAAATTAAGAGTTCGTTTGGTTTACGTGTTTCGGAGTTGGGAACTAAGCTTTTATGTAGTTTTAGTAAAACTACGTCATTTTGAGTTTAAACAAAAAAAAGGGAAAGGTTGACTTAGGGCGGGTTGACCGTGCCTAAGCTCAAAACGACGTCATTTTGAGCTCGGGCTGGACAAACCCTAACCCTCTTTTCTTTTTCTTCCTTCTTTTCTTTTTCTCCTTTCTCTCTCCTTTCTTTCCTTTTCCACTGCCACCACCATTCCTCCTTCGCCTTCCTCACTCTACCGTTGCCGTTTAACACCTGCAGAGTAGAGGAGACTCTCGTGGTGGGTTGGTAGCATAGGCCCCAACGTTCTTCTCGGGTTGTGTGCTTGTGCGACGAGGCTCGGGGTTGGTTCGGGTTTCTCGTCGCCGTTACTGGTAAGCCACCGACTCACCCTTCCTTTCTCCATTTATTTTCTTTTGTTTTGGAGTTTTGGTGTCGATTGGTGTCCCGTGCATGTGTTGCGTGTTGTATTTTTGTTGGATCAGTGGCGGGTCGTGTGTGGGTGGCTGCTCGGGGACAGGGGTTCAGTGGTGTGGCGTTGGGGATTATTTCCGGGAAAAGGTTCTCCCTTCGCTCGGGTGCTAAGTTTTGTTTCCGGATAAATGGTTCCTGGGCTCGGGTTGTTGTGTGTCTCTGGCAGCGGGCTGGTGTGGTCAGTTTGGTGTTGATTGACGAATCGGAGTTGTTGGAGATTGGATCTATTCCTGTCTTGCATAGAGTTTGGTTCCGGTAAGAATCTGGCACCTTGAGATCGTCTTGTTCTTTGCTAAGTGCATTGTAGTTCTTGAATATGTGGAATTGATCGATGTGTTTTGGTTTCGGGTCTGGACCGCTTGCGGGTTGCTTGTCTTTTGAGTTGTTGTGGAAATTATGGCAAAGTCATCAGTGTCCGACGAGCTCGTTTTGTTTTTCCGGCGAGACAGTTCTTGATTTTGGCTTTAAGCGATAAAACTTCCGGGTGTTGTAATATGATTTAATTCTGTACATGGCATGTACTTTAATCTTCAGATTGGGTTATGTATTTAAAGTGTACATAGTGGAAACCGAGAGCGGGAAGTGAGTGGCACGTGGCCGGCTTGTCCGATGCGGGTAGAACCTCTAGGATGGATAACTCGGGTTCGGGTAAAAACTTTTAAATGAGAGTTAGACAAATCGGGCCCGGGCCCAGCAATAAGATGTTATGACCCAGTATAACTTTGGGACTTAATATAAGTGGGCTTGGAGCCAAAGGACATGCGTGGGTTCTATAGTGGGTTGGATGGTACTTTAGGCCAAAGATGATGTGGGCTTTGGCCCAATTGATAATAGGACTTAGTTGGGCTTTAAGCCTGTGAACCCCTAGGCCAGTGACATGAAGACATAGTTTCGTGGGTGGAAGTAGATTGGTGGGCTTGGTTCGTGAACCATATAACATATTAGTCGAGCTGGATTTAACTCACGGTTGCATTGCACGAGCATGCATGTTTTTGTTTAGCTCTTTTGTGTGATAGTGGGGTCTATGTGTTTAGGCATAAGACATAACTCAGGAGCAGCAGGATCTAGTGCTGGTCAGGCAGAACGTCAACATAACTGAGATGACTCTATAAGAATTATATACCTCTATGCGAATACTTGTTGGTATGGTTAGATAGTACTAGTTGCTTAGTATATTGCATGCTATTGACTGTGTTGTGTACTATTTACTTATGTGTTGTATTGCTATGTAAAACATCTATGAGCTGTAATGCCATGTTAATCAACTATGAGCTGCTATTGCCACACTTTTGATATATGTTGTATAGCTATATCATGTATATTGTGAGCCCTAGGTTCTGTCTAAGAAAAACTCTATAATGGTACATAGCTTGTAAGTAACTCTGAGGAACACTTATACAAATTTCATAGTTGGTAACATAATGTACCTGGATAACATACATTCTACCGTGGGGCTGTTGACCAGTAGCACCGAGTGGGATAGTGGGTACTCCAAGGGATTTGAGATAGATAAAAATAGAGAGTTAGAGACGGTGCCTTGGGAATTAGATAGATGCACCCCTTAGTTAGTTTAGTACTGAGAGCATCCCTCAGAGAGGGGCTGCCATGGGGAAGGTGGGTGTAGGCCTTTGGTTACTTTATACCTGATGTTGGTATGTAGTGAGTGCACCCCTAAGAGAGCCGTCGGCCATCTGAGGTATTTTAGGGGTTAGTTTTGTTTCGGATCTTACCCTTTTCGATGAGATAGAATTTTGGGTTGAGCCCTGTACTGATCAGTCGCTACCGTGCCCGATGCACACAGTAGAGGGCCCTTAATAATAATAATAAGAAGAAAGAATATAATCAAATAATTCACATAACTCTTATGTGAGGTAATGACACGTGTTGATCGTGTGTGTGTATACTTGTGCTCGTGGACTTACTCACCCTACGAGCCTGTCTTGGCTTGCTTGTATGTCTGTCTTATATTGTACATTGAGTAGGCGACTCATCTAAATCACCACCGTGGTTTTACAAATCTCCATAGTAGCTTGCTGATAGTTTTCTTCCACATCGAGTTCCAGATTTTCCTTCTCACCAGGTAGCTGTGTTTTCTTCCTGGGTGGATCCATAGTTTGACACTGCATGTGTTTGCACTTGTCATTGACTTATTATTTATCTTCCGCTGCACATTTACTTTTGGGATGTTGTTTTGGTTTACCTGGATTTGATCTTTATTTTCCGGTTGGTTGCCCGTGGTTATTTTGGCTGGTTGAGCCTGATTACACTTTAGATCTCTTACATCCCAATGTTTATTTGTGTTGGATATTTTTATTTTGGATTTTGAGATGATGTTTTACACAGGGTTTTGGCATTCCTGGACTCAAGGGCATTTTGGTCATTTCATATTTATTCATGTTTTATATATTTGTTTCTGGGATACGGTCGTTTCAGCTTCGTAGCGGAGCAGGTTTTAGGTCCTTTGGGTTTTCAAACAAGTCTCTTGTTGTTATTATTTGTGCATAAGCCTGTTCCTCATTTTGTGTCGTTTTTAAACTGTTTTTTGACAAGTTGCATTCATATAGGCGTCGATATAGATCACCAGGGGCCACACAATGCTGGGGAGCACGCCCCTAGTCATGTTTTTGACAACGTGTCAGTGGTGCAGGTTCCTGTTGGACAGGGGAACGAGGATGTAGTTGGGGATGATGCTGCAGGAGGGCAGGTTCCTCTTGGACAGGAGAACGTGGATGCAGCAGGGGTTGTTGTTGCAGGAGCTGGGCCGCAGAATGCGGTACTGTGAACACCCCAAATTTGATCCACTAATATTTTATTGAATTATGAGTATATTGTTGTCTATAGATTGATGACATGATTCGATTCTTAGATGAAATGCGTTTGTAATTTAATAGAATATTAATATTTTATTATTTCCGAATTTTTCATATATTCTTGGAATTATTAAGATGATTTAATTCTGAGTTTAGTATATTTAAAGGTTTTGAAATTAATAAAATGTGGGTATTTAATTGTTTTAGGCCCATTTGAGATGATTTTAGGTATTTAAAAGATTAAGAGCCTGAACCAATTGAATACGGATTCTCCAGCAATCAAAGCCTAGTAAAAACACAGAACTTGACAGCCTATTAACCCTAATTTTTGTCAGAATTTAGGGTTAATTAATTTCCTTATGTATTTTTACTGTTTATGGTACATGGAGTGGAGTGAGGAGGAGGAAAATTTAATTAGGAAAAGGGGAGTGGGTAGGCTACAAGTTAGGAGGGTTTTTGGAAGCTTAAAATAGGCAAACCATTTGTTTTGTGTCCTTTGTGCATGGCATGTGTTGATCCTTAATTGCACATGATCTCGCCCCAACATGGATGGGTGCCTAACACCTTCTCATCCATGAGAAACCCCCGGGTCTATGTCTTTGGTTTGCTGTCGGTTGCCTTATGGAGTCACTGGTTGCCTAAGGAAGGTTTTTCCTTGAATTTTGCCCTTCAATAAAATTCAAGTGGCTTCTCCAAAGACATGGATGACGGTTAATAAAACGACCGCATCCCTAAACCAAATATACAAAACATAAATAACAACAGAAAGACAAAAATGCCCTTGAGTCCAGGGATGCCAAAAACCACCGAGTAAAATAGCTCATCAATATCACTCAATAGCAAAATAAACATCGGGATACTAAAGACACAGAAATAAATCAGGCTCAACAAGCCAAGTAAACACCGGCAAACCAACCGGGAAAACAAATGATCAATCCAAGTATAACAAAACAGCATCCCGATAAGTTATGCAGCGGAAGTCAACAACGAGCCCAATGATAGATGCAAACATATGGAGTGTCAACCTATGGATCCGTCGCCGAAGGAAAGTAGGCACAGTTACCGGAATGCGTGCCTGATCCACGATCAGTTAACCTGTGTAAAAACTATGAGGGGGTGAGACCAACCACTGTCTCACCACAAACAAATAAACCAGGATATACTTGTACAAATCAACCACGAATACATCAGTATCTGGCAATAACAGCCATGGTGCACAAACAAGACACAATGCACAATACAAAGTCAAGATCAGACTTTATTCCCAGACCTATCATTAATCAACTTAATATAGTTATGCTTAATTATATTATTAGCGTTGGATATTTCATTAAGGCCCACTACTGTGTGCGTCGGGCGCGGTAGCGACTGATCAGTCCAGGGCTCAACCCAAAAATACTATCTCATCAGAAGGGGTAAAATCCAAAACAAAACTAACCACTGAAATACCTCAGGTGGCCGACGGCTCTCTGAGGGGTGCGCTCAGTACATACCAATATCAGGTATAAAAATAACCAAGGGGTACACCCACCTTCCCCATGGCGGCGCCTCTCTGAGGGATGCTCTCAGTAGATACCAATATCAAGTACTAAACAAACCAAGGGGCGCATCCATCTAATCCCCGAGGCACCGTCTCTAGAATCTCTCTTTTTCTTACAAATACTCCCGAGGGGTACCCACTCGATGCTATCGGTCAACAACCCCACAGTAGAATTTAATATTATCCAGGTATGTTATGTTACCAATTATGAAGTTTGTATAAGTGTTTGGGTTAATGGTATAAATGGTACCCCGAGTTGTTTAAATTCGTCAATTGTATACCCCGACTTTTTTTTTCGTTAATTATGTACCCGTACTTTGTGAGTTTGCGTCAATTGTATACCTCGGGCAGCCCTTTGATGACGTGGCGTGCTGCCCATTAATGGTGGATAGCAATTTAGTCCCTGGGTTTTTAAATTAATCATATAAGTCCTTTATTAGTATATAATTTAGTCCATATATTTTTTATTATTTAGAGTTAATCCTTACTATTATATGTAATTATTATTTACACAATATTTGATTCCTAAATTATTTTTAGTGTATAATAATATTTTTATTAAAGTAATAAGCATATAATTATTTTTTTACAATATGTTTTGTAATGCACAACTAGTTATATTTATAAATCAATGTGTATATATTACCTAGTCATAAGAATCATTCAATTAAATTAACTAATTGTAATAATTTATCAAATAAATTTTAATTGAATGATTCAATACATAAAAGACATGTTTTACTTTATCAATTTTAACAATATAAGAATTTAAATTCAGAAAATAATATAAAAGGAGACCCACTTACCATGTATCATAATAATATGACTTTTGAAGAATGAATTCATGGCCAACAATTAGGAGCACTTACAAAGTTAAGAAATATTTTAAGCGAAACAAAAATAATAAATGTCAACTATTAAGTTGTATATGAAAATTATTAAATTTGATGTAACTAACTATATATAATAAATTATTATTATTATTATTATTATTATTATTATTATTATTATTTTTACAGGAGACCATTTTATAAGAGTATTGAATTTATTAATTTCTTTTGTGATTAATTATAATTTAGTAATATAATTAACTTAATACATGCCATATAATCAAAATACAAATGCATGACTTCATCGGGAGTACCGTGATGTGCCGGAGAAAAACGTTGTTCCGTCGAATCCGTGCCAACTCGTCGGAATAGGGAAACTGACCGTCGGATTCCGGCCAACTCTTGCCGGAAAAATTCACAGCAACAAAGGGACAAACAACGATAAAGCTGCCAATCACAAACCATCAACCAAAAACCAAGAATAATCAATCCTAACACACTGAACACCAAAAATCATTTAAGAACAAAGGGAGGATGCCAGAAATTCTCACCGGAATTCACCCTAGTGCACGGCAGGAATAGATCCTCACTCCAAGAACAACGAACCCGAGCCAATTTGCTTCGAGCTCTACCGGAGACAAACCCACCCGAGAAAGATCTCCTACCCGAATCCATCAAACAGCGCCGCCGGAACCGAACTCCAATAACACGTTATGAGCAACGCTGAAACCTACCCACTGCTGTTCAACCACCACACGCAACCCGCCGTCATGGACAACAACACCGAACCCGCCACCATCGAGAACAACCACCCACATAACAATCCAAAAGACACGGAACCCGATTAATCACCCTAGTCTCCAAAACCCCAGCAAAAGAGAAGAGAAAGGAATGGAGGGCAAGGCTTACCGGCAGAAGATAAAGGCAGCGACCCAATAACCTCTGCAACCAGTCGCACACGAGTCAAGCCTCCACCATCAACTCCCCCCCCCCCCTTCGCTGATGCTGCAAGAAGAGGAAAGGCGGCGATGGTCTGTGTTTGCTTGAGTGCACGAGAGAGAAACGACAGAAGGAAGCGGCAGAAGGAAAAGAAAAAAAGAGAGAAGATGGGAGCGGCGGCTACGTGTAAAGAAAAGAAAAGAAGAGAGGAAGGAGAGAGAAGAAAAAAAAGGTTTATATACCCAGGGTAAATCCTAGGGTTTGGTCTGCTCCCGAAACGGCATCACTTAAAGACAATACGACGTCGTTTGCTCTTCCCCAGAGCTTGAGGTCAACGTGCCTACCTCCACTGGTCAAAATGCGGCCCTTTTCAAGTTTTATACTCTCTCAAGGCCAAAGTGACGTAGTTTTGGTCAAAACTACACCCGAGCATGTGTTTCCTCCAACCAAGCTTTAACTCCAAAGAAAAACCTAACTTAAGAATATACCAACATAAAGGAGATTTTTCCAAGGAAAAGAATTAATTTCTTGTCCAAAAACTCGAAAATAACTCGAGGGTAAAATTAGAAATAAAATTCCAAATATTCCATAACTTTAATTATGAGAAAATCGGGGCGTCACAATTCTACCCCACTTATGAAAATTTCGTCCTTGAAATTACATGATGTAAATCAAAAAAAATGTGGTTACTGCTCTCTCATATGAGACTCAACCTCCCAAGTAGCCTCATTCGGAGAATGACTGCCCCATCTAACTCGAACCATGGGAATCGTACGACTCCTCAACTGCCGTACTTCTCGAGCTAAGATCTCAACCGGCTCCTCGACATAAGTCAAATCATGAGCAACCTCCAACTCCATAGGTGATACCACATGGCTCGGATCAGACGGATAACGCCTCAACATTAAGACATGGAATACATCATGTATGTGAGACAGCTCCTCCGGTAATGCCATTCTGTAAGCCAGCAGACCAATCCGCTCTACGATCTCATAAGGACCGATATAACGAGGGCTCAACTTGCCCTTCCTCCCAAACTGGATAACACCTTTCCAGGGAGCAACACGGAGGAAAACACTGTCACCTACACTGTACTCCATCTTCCAATGATGCTTATCAGCATAACTCCTCTGTCGGTCCTGAGCAGCTCTCATGCACTGCTTGACCACCTCAATCTGATCCAAAGTCTCCTGGACAAGATCTGGACCAATCACCTGTCTCAGACCCTCCTCACCCCAACAAATCAGACTACGACACTTCCACCCATACAAAGCATCTTAGGGTGCCATACCAATACTGGAGTGATAGCCGTTGTTGTAAGCAAACTCAACTAACGGTAACATCTCATCCCAAGCACCACTGAAGTTGAGCACACAAGCTCTAAGCATATCCTCCAAAGTCTGAATAGTCCTCTCTGACTGTCCTTCCGTCTGCGGATGAAAAGCTGTACTAAAGTTCAACTTAGTACCTAAAGTTGATAGCAAACTTTTCCAGAAGTGGGATGTGAACCTCGGATCCCTGTCCGACACAATGGATAGAGGAACTCCATGCAATCTGACAACACCAGAGACATTCAACCTTGCCAGCTTATCCATTGTGTCTGTTTGCTGGATAGGTAGAAGTGAGCTGACTTGGTCAACCTGTCTACAATGACCCAAATGGCGTCATGCCGACTCCGGGTTCTGGGTAACCCAATCATAAAATCCATAGTAATATGCTCCCACTTCCACTGCGGAATAGTCAAAGATCTTATCTTGCCGGTAGGAGCCTGATGCTCGGCTTTCACCTGCTGTTAAGTCATGCAACAAGCCACAAACTCCGCAACATCCTTCTTCATCCCAAGCCACCAATAGTGACTCTTCAGGTTTAGGTACATCTTTGTGCTACCCGGATGCATGGCATAAGGTGCGTTGTGCGCCTCATCCATAATCCACCTCCTCAGGTCATCCACGTCTGGAACACAAAGAAGATCAGTCGTCATCAAAGCTCCATCCTCCCGGATGTAAAAACTAGAACTCTCTCCACCGAGAGCCTTATCTCGCAACTCTGCTAGATGAGGGTCACCGAACTATAACTCCATAATCTTATCTTGCAAGGTCGGTCGGATGCTCAAACTGGCCAATAAGGCCCTGTTATCATCAACCTCCAACAGGGCATCCAAAGACCTCAAGTCCAACAAAGATGGTAAATAGAAGACACCGGATCCTCATCTGCAGAAAAAACACTCTTACGGCTCAAAGCATCTGCAACCAGATTAGCTTTTCCCGGATGGTACTCAATAGTATAATCATAGTCCTTCAAGAGTTCTATCCAACGCCTTTGCCTCATGTTGAGCTCCATCTGGGTCATGATGTACTTCAAGCTCTATGATCCATGAAAAACCAACACTTCTCGCCAAACAGATGGTGTCTCCAGATCTTCAAGGCAAAGACAACAGCAGCTAACTCCAGATCATGGGTTGGATAATTTTCTCATGAGTCCTCAATTGCCTAGAAGCATAGGTAATCACCCGACCCTCCTACATCAGCACACAACCCAAACCCAAACCAGAAGCATCACTAAACACCATGTACTCCTCACCAGGTCTGGGAACTATTAACACTGGTGCTGAAGTCAATCGACTCTTCAACTCCTCAAAACTCTGCTGGCAACGATCATCCCACACATAAGAGCAATCTTTCCTTAACAGCTTAGTCATGGGACCTGCTATGAAGGAAAAACCCTCAATGAACCTGCGATAGTAACCAGCAAGTCCAAGGAAACTCCGCACCTCCAATGCATTTTTTGGTGGTTCCCACTCCATAACCGCCTTAACCTTGGCCGGGTCCACCTTGATACCTTCTCCCAACACTATATGCCCGAGAAAGGCAACCTCATGCAACCAAAACTCGCACTTGCTGAGTTTGGCATAAAGTTGCTTCTCTCGCAGCCTCTGCAACACCAGTCTCAAATACTCCTCACGTTCGGCCTTACTCCTCGAGTAGACCAGAATATCATCAATGAAAACAACCACAAACCGATCCAGAAACTCATGCAACACCCCATGCATCACACACATGAACACTGCAGGAGCATTTGTCAACCTGAAGGGAACCACAAAAAATTAATAGTGACCATACCGAGTGCGAAAAGCAGTCTTTGGTATGTCCTGTTTTACAATCCTGACCTGATGATATCCGGATCGCAAGTCGAACTTTGAAAACACAGATGCACCCTGCAACAGGTCAAACAAGTCATCAATCCTAGGCAACGGATACTTGTTTTTCACAGTCACCTTGTTCAACTACCTGTAGTCCACACACATCCGCATACTACCATCCTTCTTCTTAACAAACAAGACCAGGGCACCCCATGGTGAAGTGCTCGGTCTAATGAAACCCTTTTCTAGCAACTCCTCTAACTGCTTCTTCAACTCCTGAAGTTCAGTCGGAGCTATCCTGTAGGGTGGAATAGAGATAGGAGAAACTCCCGATACCAAGTCCACTGTATACTCTACCTTACGCTCCGGAGGTAAACCTGGCAACTCGTCAAGGGAAACATCTGGAAACTTCCTCACTACCGGGATATCCTCAAACCCGGCACTGGTATCGTAGAATCATTCACGTGACCAAGGAGCCTCACATCCCTTTTGGATCACCCTGAAAGTCCAGATAACCGAGAAATAGCAAGCTGGCAGGGCTTCTCGCTCTCCAACGAAACCAATCTTCGCCCGGACAGAGAAGTCAAGCACACTACCTTGGCTCAACAATCCACCACTGCCTGATGCTTGGATAACCAATCCAATCATGTATCACATCGAACTCACCTGAGTCCATCACGAAAAGAACATAATAGAAACTAATCAATCACTTCGTCGACTGTAACGCCTCGGTTTTTCGTTTTAGGGTTTATAAAAAAATTCCGGATTTCGGTAATGGAAATAAAATTAATTTATTTTCCCTTTTGAATTTATTAATTTTAAGCGGTAATATGTCGCTTTTGAGCTTTGTCGGACCTAAAACGCGTTTCGGAACGAAACACGACGTTTACCGTAGTTTTAGTTTAAACTACGTCGTTCTGGGGTTTTAGGAAAAAAAAAAGAAAAAAAAGAAAGAGGCGCGTTGACCAGGCTGGGGGTTGACCGCGCCTAAGCGGACGACGGGTCGTCCACTAGGGCGGCCAACCCTAGCCGATCCCCTTTTCTCCTCTTTTCCACTTTCTTTTTTCTTTCTTCTCCTATCCTTCCATTTTTTTTTCTTTTCTTCCTACCGTTACTCCTCCACTCAGCCGCCGGCTGCAACGGCTATGTCCCCCACATCCCATCTTCAATCATGCCAACAACGGCATGATACTCAGCACCTCTTCCTACTCCTTCCGATCTCTCCTTCTTCTTCTTCATCTTTTTCTTTTCTTCTTCCCTCCAATCCGTTCCTGCAACCCATCCCGTCTTCTCTCTTTTTCCTTTCGCAAAACCCGTCGCCGCCACCATACCTTCTCCCTTCTTCTTCCCGTGTCACCGTCGCTGGACACAGAGCCGCCGCCATCACCAATTACTCTCCTTCCTCCGTCGAATTCAATGACTCACGAGCCAGGGAGACGTCTTCTGTCGCCTTGAGTTTACGACGAGCACGCCAATTGGGTTTAAGTCGGCGCCGGTGGAGAACTCGAGGACGAGCTCGGGCCCCGTTAGCGCTGCCGCCTTCACTGGTAAGCGTCGCCCACCCTTCCTTCCGTCCTCCTTGAGCTGTCCCTGTTTTGGCTCTAATTGGGTTGTGTTATGTGTGTTGTGGGTACGTGATTGGCGGGCTGTTGATGTTGGTGTAGTGGTCGGGTTTTGATTGCTGGTGGTGGTCCGGCCAGTTGGGTGTTGTGTTGCGGGGCTTCAGGTTGGACGGTGAGGTTCCGGTGACAATTGTTGTTCGGTACTCGGTAGGATTGAAGTTGGACAGTCGGGATTTGTGTCCTTCGGGTAAGGAATTTCGATCTCCTTCCTGCCTTCCCTTCAGTATTGTGTTGTTGAGCGTTGAATTGAGTTTTGTTGGTTGCATTTTGTGATATGGCAGCATTTTGGCGAATTCCGGCGAGGTTGACCGGAATCCGGCGAGCGTGCACTGTTCCGACGAGGGCTCGGGAATTTTTCGGCGAAGGCTCGAATTCTGCCCAACGGGTAGATTGTCTCGTTTTACGAGTGTTAGACGGTAATTACCTATGTTTGTCTCGGTTATGCCATGTATTTAAATTTTGGAATTTAGTTACCAAAATACATTTATATTTATATATTTTTAGTGAATTGTGGTTTACCGAGAGCGGAGAGTTAGAGTGTGTGTGGCCGGAAAGACTTACCGACACGTAGAGAATTTAGGCCGATTAACCTTGGGCTCGGGATGGCTTTAGAACGGTTTTAGGAAAAACCGAGCCCAGGCCCAATAACCTCAATTTGAAGCTTAGGATGTTTAAATGGGACTTAAAGTTACGGACTTAGGACCTAATCACGGATAATTAAACTCACGGATATTAAGAACGGGCTCGAAGCCCAATTTTATAATCGGTAAAATATGGACTTAAAGAAGTGGGCCCTCGGCCCGGAATTTGTGATTAAGGATTTAGTGGGCTTTAGGCCCGAGAATCGTTAATGAACTTAAATCGATGAACCTTAGACCCCTAATCATTGGAGTTATGGAAGGAAAAATATCCTTTTTGGACTTAGACCCGGAAATCTTATAATCGGATAGTTAGGGTCGGGAGTTACTCGATTAGAGCATACCTTAGCATACATACACGTTTTTACTCCTAAATGGGTTTAGTGATTATATCATGTACCGGTACTCAGGCACGGGAGATGCCTCGGGAGCTGTAGACTCGGATCGGGAAGAAGTCATAATCTGCATTTTTGAGGTGACATTACAAGTCTTTTTGTATATGTTTTGTGAATGCATGTTGGTGTGGTTTGTTTGTTTACTTGCCTTGTTTGCTACATGCGATGATTGAAATTGTATACTTGATTGTTCTCACATGCCTAATTTATATATGAAAAACTATTATGAAAAACTGCTTTGGTGATAGTGTGTGGTTATGGGCCGCAGGCCCGGATGAAACAGGGACACATACAATTCACACTTCCCTGAAAGACATAATGTATCTCAACGGAAATGTTAAAAAACGTAATTAAGAATAAAATACTAAATTCTACTGTGTATCGGTTGGTAGCCCCGAGGGAGGGTTGGGTACCCTCGGGTCACTTTATGCTGTTTAGCATGGTATCCCAGGGGATGTAGGTGCACCCCTGGAAGACTTGCACCGGTTAGGTGTGTCTGAGTGCACCCTCAGGTAGCTAGCGACCACTCGAGATTTTTCAGTGGTTTTTGGCCTCAGAATCTACCCCTTCTGAGGTTCGACATTTGGGTTTCACACCCTGATCTGATCAGATGCGCTACCGAGACTTGACTCACAGTAGAGGGCCCATAATGATAATAATAATAATTATAACAATTAAAATATCGCATTGAATCTAAATAATAAGAACAATAATACAATAAGATGTTTATGTGTTGGTGTGTGATCTTGATTTGCTTGTATGCTGTACTTGTGCTCGTGAGCTACTCACCCTACGAGCATGACTTCACTTTCATGTATACTTAGACTTTTAATGTTCACTGAGTAGGCGACTCACATAATCGCCACCGTTGTTTTTCAGACTTTGTTAGCGTGCTGTCTCACTTATACTATCGACTCAGAGTTCAGACGCAGACACTTCAGCAGGTAGTTGTGCATCATCTCTTGGTTGGATCCATAGGGCCATGTGCATGTTATTTTCTACCTCGATTTTTATTATTACTTTCACCTTCCGCTGCATGAGTAATAATTCGAGATGTCATAAATGTTTTACATTTATATCGGCGGTTTGCCGGAGTTTAATTTTGTGATATTATTTCGGCGTGATGCCGTGGTGGCTTATGACTTGATAAGCCGATTGATCTCGTTTATTTTTATGACATCTCGTTGATAATAAATTTTTCTGGAAAATGTTTGTATGCTGAGGCATCGTATTCGTATCCCGGGTTTCAAGAGTATTTTGATTATTCTCTTTCATTTAAATATTTTATTTTATTAAATTGGGATACGGGCCTCCACAGTTGGTAGCGGAGCGGGCTTCAGATCCTTGGCTTTACAAGAAATGTGACATTAAATTACAAGTAATCTTGGTGTTGCAAACCGGTTTCCTAATTTGAAATTAAAAAAAATATTTTTACATATTTTACATTCATATAGGCATCATTATGGATCCACCGCAAGACCGGCACAATGCTGATGGGCAGGGTGAACTCCCTAGCCATGTTTCCGACTTTGTGTCAGTAATGCAAGTCCCTGATGGTCAGGGAAATGTTGGAGCAGCAGGAGCACAGAATGCAGTGCCATTAGTACCTCCTGGAATAGATGCGGCGATGCAACAACAATTCCAGGCTTTCCTGCAGTGGCAGCAGTTCCAACAGTTTCATCAGCAACAGCAGGGCGCCCAAGCGGTTCCGGTCGCACCTGTTGTAGCACCTGCGGTAGGCGGCATGGAGAGTGGTTATAAGCACATGGATAAGACAGCAGTTGAGATGTTCTCAGGAGAGAGAATCACAGCAAGGGTGGCCGATGATTGGTTCCGCCAGGTGGAGAATGTTTTGGAGAAATTCACATATACACCAGAGCACTGGGCTCAATTTGCGGCACACAAGTTCACGGGTTACGCATTGAGCTGGTGGCAGGGACTCGTTGCAAACCTACCTAGACCAGTGGTGATGCCATGGGCAGACTTCAAGGACAAATTCTACAAGGAGTTCCTTACCGTTGGTTTCTTGGAGGACCAGAAAAAGCAGTTTCTAGAGGTGAAACAAGGACCCGATGAGTCAGTTTCTGCATTCAGGATCCGATTCAGTATTCTTCTCTCCTACGCCAAGGAGTTTGTACCCGATGAGGTGACACAATATAGACGGTTCATAGACGCTCTGCGCCGCGAGTTGGCGATAGTAGTGGCTGGTGGAAGACACCGGACTTGGGAGGCAGTTTGTGAGGCTGCTTTCGATGCTGAGAGGATTCAGTTGATCGGGCAGGAGACCCGGCCAGCCGAGCGGGAGAGACAGTCAACAATGTCAGGACAAATGAAACAACATTCTGGTTCAGGTGATGCAAGTTACATGAGTCGACAGGGTCCTTCCTACCAAGGTTTGAGGAAATTCCGAGGACCGAATCATCAAGGTGGACCGAGCAAATCTTCGGGAGGAAAGCCTTATCAATCTGGATCTCAGAGGCGGGGCCCTTGGACTGGACCTCCTAGTATATGTTGGTATTGCGGGAAACAGGGACACCACAGGTCAGAGTGTTACACGAGGTAGTGGGTCCCAGTATACTGTACAGAACTCCGTGGCTAATGGTACAGGTTCTTCTGCTCCAAACAAGAGTGTTGGACACCAGGGAGGAAGTCGTGGAAGTTTTGGAGCCCCGTGCTGTTCGATCTGTGGCGACTCCTAGGGTGTACTCTATCACTCGGGAGGAAGCTACCGACACCCCAAAAGAGTGAGATGTCTTGAGAGGTTTCACTTTGAGGTGTTTGTTTCTTTCCTTTGTTTATTGTTATTATTATGTATGAAAAATTTCAAGGACGAATTTTAATAAGAATGTAATGTTGTCAACGCTAGTTTGGGAGGAACATTCATATAAGTAGAATTGATGCCATAAATTACCAAAAACACAAATATTATTAATATTGCTAAAATTGAAAGTACAAAGGGAAATATTACATTGATTTTTGTTATTTTATTAAAAATGATAATACATTTAACGATTTGGAACGACATTGATACGGAAGCTGGTGGGGTCGCTGTTGATGTTGACTGTGACTCTGTCGCTCCAAGAGAACCACATGCCGCCTCTGTCGCGCTGGCCAGGAACCTCAAACCGGTTTGTTGTAGGGAACCGGAGTGGGATCAGACCGTGATCGTCCCGTGGTTGCCACTGTGTCTCCGTCAGAAGAACCATATTGGGTTTGTACTGGTTCTTCAAGTCTCTCAGAGTACGTGAGAACTCTTGAGCGCGCCTTGCAACTCCTCTGTAGTTCCACACCAGCAGTCGTGCCTTTGGCCAAGTTGAAGGTAAGCGCGTCATTCTGAGCATGCTCTGGGCCGTCATCGAGAGCTGGTAGTAGGCGCCTTGCTCCACAGTCTGGCAAGTGGACTCCAGGTTGAACTCCTGAAGCCTGTCGGAGATGAAGAACATCACAGAGTTTGCCGATCCGTAGTAGGACGTCCTCAGAGTGCCGCGTTCCTCCAGGAAGAACACCTCTTCCATTGGAGTGACAAAGAACCGCGATGAGTAGAGCTCGTTGACGAAGACCAGTCGGGGCATCCTGCCGAGCTCGTTCGGTAGTTCTTCAGCACGTTCGTTGACCATGCTATAGGCCAGTCGGTTCCTTCTGCCAAGGTTGGCACCTTCGACGAAGAAAACTGATGATGGGGCAGGCATTGTGTTGGGCGTGTAGGTGTTTCGTCTTTCTAGAGTTTTGGGGTTTCTTTGTCTGGGCGTGTGGTTGCCTTAAAAAGCTTTTGATGACTTACTCCTCACCCTACCGTCTTTTATAACCTTAGGAGGAGCGTGTTTATTGCTTTCGAAGTTTAAGTTTTTGCTTTTTGAAATTCTACCGTTACTCCATTTATTGCTTTGACACGCTATGTGTTTGTTTTTCGGGCAACAAATGCCAGAGTTTGTCAGTCCTTTTCTACCTTACAATTTTCAATTTCCTGGGCTACTTCATTTTAGTCTCCTTAAGACTTGTTCCTACATCCTTTGTCACATGCACTCGTGACCGTTGTGGCTAGACCGTGGGGACCACACCTCGAGTAGAGTGCGTGTGCGACAAGCTTACAGCTGTTCGGACAGCGTGGAGAAACGAGACTTGACAGACATTTTTGGCTCAAGCGGACTTTAGAGACAAGTGGGTAACGTTCCTTTCGAGGAAACAGGATGTTCCCGTGATCATCGCCTTGTGAGTTAACGGACGTCTTTCCCACGAGAGAAACCAACGTCACCGTTAACCGTGTACGTTACGTTTCTCGGGATCGGGGATGTTCACAATCGATCTAGGAAGCCGAACAGGGAAACATGATTGGTTTAACCTCTTAGTGTTGTGACTTTATTAAACGAGTTTTGGTTCGTTTATAATTCTTTATGTGTGATTTCATATATTTATTACTGGTTTTAATCTGTATAACACGAGATTTAGTAACAGAAAAAAAAAATCGATTTAAGAAGAAAGCTTCTTTTATTGATTTCATAACATTTTACAACAAAAGGAAAAAAAAAAACACTCTACGGAGTTACATGATTTTTCAGATCGGTTACAAATTTTTGTATATTCGCGTTCTGAGAAGAGAGTCCCATACATGCCAGTTCAATTTGCATCACTGCAGTGTGGACCTTCTTCAGTGAAGTATCCAGCTGCTTCATTGTCTGCAGTGGTGTGCTGCTTTCAGCTGTTGCCTTGTTTTTCCTATCCTCTGCATCCTTGCCACCAGAAGATCCTTCTTTGACGACACGCTTCTTTTGCCGTTTTGGAGGAACCACCATATGCTCCTTCAGGCCGACGATGCTGGTCTTGAACCGCTTCTTAGGAGGTTCCTCATCGGAGCTTGTCGGGAAAGCCCTACCACCGATGTAACTGTTATCCTCTGAGTCAGAGGTGGTACGGGATCTTAGTGGTGAGTCCATTGTTGTGTGCGAGTTCTCAATTATTAGGTTCGGGTTATATAGGCGGGGGAAACGTCGCTTAAGGGTATAAGCGATATCTCGCGTTGAGTTCGGACATCTAGTAGAGAACACCAGAAGCTTATCGTGGTAGGACCTACGGATTTGACGATTGAATTTCGAGGACGAAATTCTTTTTAAGGTGGGTAGAACTGTAACGCCCCGGTTTTTCGTTTTAGGGTTTATAAAAAAATTCCGGATTTCTGTAATGGAAATAAAATTAATTTATTTTCCCTTTTGAATTTATTAATTTTAAGCGGTAATATGTCACTTTTCAGCTTTGTCGGACCTAAAACGCGTTTCGGGACGAAACACGACTTTTACCGTAGTTTTAGTTTAAACTACGTCGTTTTGGGGTTTTAGGAAAAAAAAAAGAAAAAAAAGAAAGAGGCGCGTTGACCAGGCTGGAGGTTGACCGCGCCTAAGCGGACGACGGGTCGTCCACTAGGGCGGTCAACCCTAGCCGATCCCCTTTTCTCCTCTTTTCCACTTTCTTTTTTCTTTCTTCTCCTCTCCTCCCATTTTTTTTTTCTTCCTGCCGTTACTCCCCCACTCAGCCGCCGGCTGCAACGGCTATGTCCCCCACATCCCACCTTCAATCATGCCAACAACGGCATGATACTCAGCACCTCTTCCTACTCCTTCCGATCTCTCCTTCTTCTTCTTCATCTTTTTCTTTTCTTCTTCCCTCCAATCCGTTCCTGCAATCCATCCCGTCTTCTCTCTTTGTCCTTTCGCAAAACCCGTCGCCGCCACCATACCTTCTCCCTTCTTCTTCCCGTGTCACCGTCGCTGGACACAGAGCTGCCGCCGCCATCACCAATTACTCTCCTTCCTCCTTCGAATTCAATGACTCACGAGCCAGGGAGACGTCTTCTGTCGCCTTGAGTTTACGACGAGCACGCCAATCGGGTTTAAGTCGTCGCCGGTGGAGAACTCGAGGACGAGATCGGGCCCCGTTAGCGCCGCCGCCTTCACTAGTAAGCGTCGCCCACCCTTCCTTCCGTCCTCCTTGAGCTGTCCCTGTTTTGGCTCTAATTGGGTTGTGTTATGTGTGTTGTGGGTACGTGATTGGCGGGCTGTTGATGTTGGTGTAGTGGTCGGGTTTTGATTGCTGGTGGTGGTCCGGCCAGTTGGGTGTTGTGTTGCGGGGCTTCAGGTTGGACGGTGAGGTTCCGGTGACAATTGTTGTTCGGTACTCGGTAGGATTGAAGTTGGACAGTCGGGATTTGTGTCCTTCGGGTAAGGAATTTCGATCTCCTTCCTACCTTCCCTTCAGTATTGTGTTGTTGAGCGTTGAATTGAGTTTTGTTGGTTGCATTTTGTGATATGGCAGCATTTTGGCGAATTCCGGCGAGGTTGACCGGAATCCGGCGAGCGTGCACTGTTCCGGCGAGGGCTCGGGAATTTTCCGGCGAAGGCTCGAATTCTGCCCAACGGGTAGATTGTCTCGTTTTACGAGTGTTAGACGGTAATTACCTATGTTTGTCTCGGTTATGCCATGTATTTAAATTTTGGAATTTAGTTACCAAAATACATTTATATTTATATATTTTTAGTGAATTGCGGTTTACCGAGAGCGGAGAGTTAGAGTGTGTGTGGCCGGAAAGACTTTCCGACACGTAGAGAATTTAGGCCGATTAACCTTGGGCTCGGGATGGCTTTAGGAAAAACCGAGCCCAGGCCCAATAACCTCAATTTGAAGCTTAGGATGTTTAAATGGGACTTAAAGTTACGGACTTAGGACCTAATCACGGATAATTAAACTCACGGATATTAAGAACGGGCTCGAAGCCCAATTTTGTAATCGGTAAAATATGGACTTAAAGAAGTGGGCCCTCAGCCTGGAATTTGTGATTAAGGATTTAGTGGGCTTTAGGCCCGAGAATCGTTAATGAACTTAAATCGATGAACCTTAGACCCCTAATCATTGGAGTTATGGAAGGAAAAATATCCTTTTTGGACATAGACCCGGAAATCTTATAATCGGATAGTTAGGGTCGGGGGTTACTCGATTAGAGCATACCTTAGCATACATACACGTTTTTACTCCTAAATGGGTTTAGTGATTATATCATGTACCGGTATTCAGGCACGGGAGATACCTCGGGAGCTGTAGACTCGGATCGGGAAGAAGTCATAATCTGCATTTTTGAGGTGACATTACAAGTCTTTTTGTATATGTTTTGTGAATGCATGTTGGTGTGGTTTGTTTGTTTACTTGCCTTGTTTGCTACATGCGATGATTGAAATTGTATACCTGATTGTTCTCACATGCCTAATTTATATATGAAAAACTTTATGAAAAACTGCTTTGGTGATAGTGTGTGGTTATGGGCCGCAGGCCCGGATGAAACAGGGACACATACAATTCACACTTCCCTGAAAGACATAATGTATCTCAACGGAAATGTGAAAAACGTAATTAAGAATAAAATACTAAATTCTACTGTGTATCGGTTGGTAGCCCCGAGGGAGGGTTGGGTACCCTCGGGTCACTTTATGCTGTTTAGCATGGTATCCCAGGGGATGTAGGTGCACCCCTAGAAGACTTGCACCGGTTAGGTGTGTCTGAGTGCACCCTCAGGTAGCTAGCGGCCACTCGAGATTTTTCAGTGGTTTTTGGCCTCAGAATCTACCCCTTCTGAGGTTCGACATTTGGGTTTCACACCCTGATCTGATCAGATGCGCTACCGAGACTTGACTCACAGTAGAGGGCCCATAATGATAATAATAATAATTATAACAATTAAAATATCGCATTGAATCTAAATAATAAGAACAATAATACAATAAGATGTTTATGTGTTGGTGTGTGATCCTGATTTGCTTGTATGCTGTACTTGTGCTCGTGAGCTACTCACCCTACGAGCATGACTTCACTTTCATGTATACTTAGACTTTTAATGTTCACTGAGTAGGCGACTCACATAATCGCCACCGTTGTTTTTCAGACTTAGTTAGCGTGCTGTCTCACTTATACTATCGACTCAGAGTTCAGACGCAGACACTTCAGCAGGTAGTTGTTGTTAGAAACAATAGACTTAAGCTAGAGGGGGGGTGAATAGCGATAATCGAATAAAAACGTAATAAGCAGGAATTAAATGCGGAATTGAAAGAATGAAGGACACAAGCAATTTATCCTGGTTCACACGCACTCTACTAGTGTGGCTAATCCAGCCCTTCAAGTCTCACTTGAAGATTTCACTATCTACGTTAAGCTTACGGGTGCTTAACAAACCGTTACAACCTAGGAATTCTAGTCACAAGAATCCTAAACCTGAAAGTTCAAGTCACATGAACTTCAACTCTCTTGCTTGAAGATACCTCTCTTCAAGACTTTCCACACAAGAAGATATACACCTCTTCTTGTGAATCTAACCAAGGGAACTAACCTCCCTTAAGGTGTGTAAGTACACAATCACTCAAACAAGAGGTCTCTCTCAAAGAGCAGATGTGAGTGTACAAATGAAGCTCTAAAAGGCAACTCTCAAATCCTCAATAGGATATTGGCTCAATTAAGATTTGATGAATGTATGAATTGAATGCATGTAAGTAGAGAGTTGATTAGTTCTGAAACACAGCTAAAAATGCTCAATTTATAGCTTTGAAAAGTTATAGAGCCGTTTTAAATCCACCCAAAAACAGCCTTAAACAAAACATAGTGGGTGCTGAAAAGTTGTTTGCTACAACGGCAAAACATCGATGTTTTAACTTTAAACATCGATGTTTTAGCCAACAATTTTAAATTATTGCTCCAACGGCTAGTAGAACATCGATGTTGCATTTGAGAACATCGATGTTTTCATAGTCAACATCGATGTTCTCAATTACAACATCGATGTTTTTTAGCTTCGCAAAAATATGATGAAAAAGGGTTATGCAAGAACATCGATGTTGGAAAAGCAAACATCGATGTTTTATGGTTACTGCCAAAATTCATCTTGAAAGCAATTGTCACAACATCGATGTTTTATAGGCCAACATCGATGTTTTCTGGCTTCGGCAAAATTATATTTCAAAGACAATTTTCATGAACATCGATGTTGGATTGTGAACATCGATGTTTTGACCAACGGTCACAAGAACATCGATGTTTTATTGGCCAACATCGATGTTTTTCGGCTTCTGCCAACTTTTGTAAAACCTTGGAAAAACAGAACATCGATGTTTAAAATCACAACATCGATGTTTTGATCGTGCAGACCATTTTTAAGTGCAACGGTCATTAGAACATCGATGTTTGGGATGCCAACATCGATGTTATTTGCCTACTGCCTATTTTGAAGATTTGTGCAAAGGCAGGAACATCGATGTTTAAATTCACAACATCGATGTTCATGGCTCGAAAAACATTTTTATGATTGGAAGTATGTTATGTTATGCATGAGCAAAATTCATCTTATTTTGAGCCAATGTCCTAGAAGAGTTGAGTGTTATACCTTGTACAATTTATGGATCTAACTCTTCTTTCTTGGCTCTTCAATTCTTGTGCTCATTCATTTTGACCCTTTGCTCTTGAATGGTTTCTTGTGCTTGAGGATTGGTTTGACTTCATTTCTTTTTGCTTCATCTTTGTCATGACCTGGAACTTGTTTGTCAATTATCAAAACCTGTAATGAACCATGAGTTCTAACAATTTCCCCCTTTTTGATAATGACAAACAACTAGAAGTATATGCCAATATTAGAGGTATATGTTAACACAATAATTCCCCCTATCTAGATGCATATACTTCTTCTTATCATCTAGATGCATATACTTCTTCTTATCTTCCCCCTTTTGGCATTAGCAAAAAGAAATGATGATGCATATATTTATTCTTCCCCCTTAAGGTATGACTTATAATTCCCCCTAAGTTCATGCATATGGCAAGGTATTTTATGGAAAACAAAACATAAAGAATAACGAGGATAAGGGTTTAGAAAGATGGTTCCTATTTTGCTTCAATCTGAATTGATCAAACATCGATGTATATTATAACAACATTGATGTTGTTGGTTCCACCCGATTTTTCTATTCCCCCTGTCTTTTGGCCTTAGTGAGGGGTACCTGCCAAACATAGTTAGACGAGCCTCGGGTGCTCAAGTTAGTAAAGATAATACACTAGTTTTAGTAAGATAAAACATGTGTGACAATTTTAAGATTAGTAAGATGGCCTCTGCCTCCAAGAATTATTGTCTTGGATTTCTATCCTGCCTAGATGAGGAGTTATCTCCTTGTCGTGAGTACACCGGACGCGAGAAAATGTCTTGTCAATTGGACTTTGGGTGCCTCTGATGCCCAACTAATCGGACTGTGAGTTCCGTGATGAATCAATAATGCTGTTTAGGCCACGATTTTCAACAAAGCAGACACTTGATTATCTGAAAAATTGGATGTTAGCAATAAATGAATTTGCAAGTGTCTCAAAAAGGAGATTCTTGAAGATCGAAGCGGTTTGGAGGGGCCTTGTTCTGAACGTTGTTCATGATACTCCGAGGATAGGTAGGGGTCACCTCCTGAACACTACTGGACACTTCAGAAATTGGTAGGGGTCACCTAGTGAAGAAGCAATGCAATTGTGTTTCTATAAATAGACATACGTTAGAGCTTATTAAACACGAAAAATTTATAATCCAATTTCAGAAAGAGAGTTAGCAAAAATATCAAAAGCAAAAATGCCTTCCCCTTCCTCCGTCTTTTTCGTTGAGGGTGCAAATGTAAGTAGGAGAAATCGGTTGGCCTTCAGCATTGTAAACGAGCAACAAGGGCCATTGCTAGAGGGACTAGCAAGAATTCCCCGTCTTGTCTTCGTAGACGAGATTTATTCTTCCCGCTTCTTTGTCACCCCTATGGAAGAAGTCATCTTCCTGGAGCATCAACAATCCCTGCGAGCATCCTACTATGGTACGGCCAATTCTACAATGTTTTTTATTTCTGACAAATTTCAGGAGCTTCAGTTGGAACCAACCTACCAGACGTTGAACGAGGGCGGTTATTACCAGATTACTATGACAGCTCAGAGCATTCCTCGAGTAGCTGGAGTAGCGCCCACTTGGCCAAAGGTTTGCCTTTCGGTGTGGAACTGCAGGGGTATCACAGCACGTTCCCAAGATTTTGTCCGAATCCTGCGAGACCTGAAGAACCAATATAAACCCAATATGGTTCTGCTTACCGAGACTCAATGGCAGCAAACCGGAAATCACGGAGCTATCCCTCTTCGCTTTCCACCAACACAACGGTTCGAGCTTCCTGGCCAGAACAACGCGGGTGGAATGTGGTTTACTTGGAGTCATTGCATTAGGGTTAACATAGTCAATACTCCTAATGGATTTACTGTAACAGCTGAACCGAATCGTTAGAGGCAGATGATAATTGTAATGAATATGTATGATGTAATTCTGTGTTTCTTGTGATTGTAAAATATATGACGTAATCGAATGTGTGTGTGTTTTAAGATTCAGCAGTTGTACTCAATCTTTATAATCAATAAAAGTACTTTATGCTTTCAGTATGTGTATGACATAAATTTCTTTCATGTGAATGTTCATCAAACAAGCTAGTGTTTCTCAATTCGATCAATTGTGTACTAACTACATGCTTGGCTTAAATTGAAAGAAATTTGAATATTCCTCCTAAAACACTTAGTCATGAATATGCTACCTAAATTTCTTAACTTAAATGAGAAAGTTAACTTGTTTCTAAGCTGTGAAGATGCAACAAAGGCAGAACATCGATGTTCAAGAATGAGATATCGATGTTTTTTGATTACTAGACAGAAATTTTAAACAGCTTGGAATGCATAACATCGATGTGTAGAAAACGAACATCGATGTTTAAAGACTACTGGAAAAATAAAGTTCTTACCGAACGTCGATGTTTGATACAAAACATCGATGTGCATTCTCGATTTGAGGCTTGGCAGCTCTTATTGGAACATCGATGTTTTCCAGACAACATCGATGTTTTTCAGCTACTGGTAGAAAAAACAGGTGAGCTGAAAATCACGGAACATCGATGTTGCTTGTTAAACATCGATGTTTCTCCTATTGGTCCGGTTTTGCACTATCACTTAGTCTTGAATTTTGGATGCTTCTTTGGTCATTTGCTTGGAGCATCCGCAATCAAGATACCAAAGTACACTTGATGCCTTCAAGCATACCTGCAAAATGAATCAAAAGGATTTCGGTACCCAAATCTTCTTGGGTCCTTGAGAGTGAGTAGATACATGCTGATGATAGACCTTATATTGTACCCAATGTCTATGCCTAGTAAAACATACCGGGGCAATGTGTCCTATCCTATTACAATAGTGACAAATGACATTTGGGTTATGCATCCTTCTAGGTTGATTATAGGTACCATATTGCCTATGTTCATGCAATCTATTATACTTGTCTTAAGCTAGAGGGGGGGTGAATAGCGATAATCGAATAAAAACGAAATAAGCAGGAATTAAATGCGGAATTGAAAGAATGAAGGACACAAGCAATTTATCCTGGTTCACACACACTCTACTAGTGTGGCTAATCCAGCCCTTCAAGTCTCACTTGAAGATTTCACTATCTACGTTAAGCTTACGGGTGCTTAACAAACCGTTACAACCTAGGAATTCTAGTCACAAGAATCCTAAACCCTGAAAGTTCAAGTCACATGAACTTCAGCTCTCTTGCTTGAAGATACCTCACTTCAAGACTTCTCACACAAGAAGATATACCCCTCTTCTTATGAATCTAACCAAGGGAACTAACCTCCCTCAAGGTGTATAACAACACAATAATCACTCAAACAAGAGGTCTCTCTCAAAGAGCAGATGTGAGTGTACAAATGAAGCTCTAAAAGGCAACTCTCAAATCCTCAATAGGATATTGGCTCAATTAAGATTTGATGAATGTATGAATTGAATGCATGTAAGTAGAGAGTTGATTAGTTCTGAAACACAGCTAAAAATGCTCAATTTATAGCTTTGAAAAGTTATAGAGCCGTTTTAAATCCACCCAAAAACAGCCTTAAACAAAACATAGTGGGTGCTGAAAAGTTGTCTGCTACAACGGCAAAACATCGATGTTTTAACTTTAAACATCGATGTTTTAGCCAGCAATTTTAAATTATTGCTCCAACGGCTAGTAGAACATCGATGTTGCATTTGAGAACATCGATGTTTTCATAGTCAACATCGATGTTCTCAATTACAACATCGATGTTTTTTTAGCTTCGCAAAAATATGATGAAAAAGGGTTATGCAAGAACATCGATGTTGGAAAAGCAAACATCGATGTTTTATGGTTACTGCCAAAATTCATCTTGAAAGAAATTGTTACAACATCGATGTTTTATAGGCCAACATCAATGTTTTCTGGCTTCGGCAAAATTATATTTCAAAGACAATTTTCATGAACATCGATGTTGGATTGTGAACATCGATGTTGGATTGTGAACATCGATGTTTTGACCAACGGTCACAAGAACATCGATGTTTTATTGGCCAACATCGATGTTTTTCGGCTTCTGCCAACTTTTGTAAAACCTTGGAAAAACAGAACATCGATGTTTAAAATCACAACATCGATGTTTTGATCAGGCAGACCATTTTTAAGTGCAACGGTCATTAGAACATCGATGTTTGGGATGCCAACATCGATGTTATTTGCCTACTGCCTATTTTGAAGATTTGTGCAAAGGCAGGAACATCGATGTTTAAATTCACAACATCGATGTTCATGGCTCGAAAAACATTTTTATGATTGGAAGTATGTTATGTTATGAATGAGCAAAATTCATCTTATTTTGAGCCAATGTCCTAGAAGAGTTGAGTGTTATACCTTGTACAATTTATGGATCTAACTCTTCTTTCTTGGCTCTTCAATTCTTGTGCTCATTCATTTTGACCCTTTGCTCTTGAATGGTTTCTTGTGCTTGAGGATTGGTTTGACTTTATTTCTTTTTGCTTCATCTTTGTCATGACCTGGAACTTGTTTGTCAATTATCAAAACCTGTAATGAACCATGAGTTCTAACAGTTGTGCATCATCTCTTGGTTGGATCCATAGGGCCATGAGCATGTTATTTTCTACCTCGATTTTTATTATTACTTTCACCTTCCGCTGCATGAGTAATAATTCGAGATGTCATAAATGTTTTACATTTATATCGGCGGTTTGCCGGAGTTTAATTTTGTGATATTATTTCGGCGTGATGCCGTGGTGGATTACGACTTGATAAGCCGATTGATCTCGTTTATTTTTATGACATCTCGTTGATAATAAATTTTTCTGGAAAATGTTTGTATGCTGAGGCATCGTATTCGTATCCCGGGTTTCAAGAGTATTTTGATTATTCTCTTTCATTTAAATATTTTATTTTATTAAATTGGGATTCGGGCCTCCACATCGACGCACCTCGACAAGCTTGATCAACATCAATATCGCCAAAGACCCCAGCAATAAAACATCCTTTTGGGAATAACAACCACAACGGCATGACAACAACACCAGACATCAATTCTAGATTCCGACACTACATGATGCACAATCACAAACTTGCCACCATTATTACTCAAACCAGGTAATAAAACATGTCGACAACGTTGTACTGTTGCGATGACACACCACTTGAACGTCAACCAACGAAGAGTGATAACTCCGTCCAGTTGAAAAACAACTTTACATAGAGCAAAAAAAATCGTCTCGAACTGACCCCGAGAACATCGTGTGTTAGCACCAATGTTAACAACACAGCATCTCATTGTCTACGCAAGTCAATCCGCACGAGATACTAACAAGCCTTTTAAGACCATAGAAGGTCCAATCCCATGTTACACCGAAAAAAATTGCAAGCCGAAGCTTAAAGGTTTACCTTGGTTCTAATAACCAGGATGCACCACTTAACAGACATCGACAACCAAGGTCGAAAAATTACATTTCCGGGTCATTCCGACACTTAGCATTAAGGTACTGGCCTATCGGATCCATATCGACACCTATATGAATGAAAACTTGTCAAAAACAGTTTTGAAAATGACGCCAAAACATGGAACATGCTTATGCACATCAATCACAACAAGACACTTGTTTGAAAACCCAAAAGACCGAAAGCCTGCTCCGCTACCAAGTTGAAACGACCGCATCCCAAAACCAAATATACAAAACATAAATAACAACGAAAAGACAAAAAAGCCCTTGAGTCCAGGGATGCCAAAAACCTCTGAGTAAAGTAGCTCATCAATATCACTCAATAGCAAAATAAACATCGGGATACTAAAGACTCCAAAAAAAATCAGGCTCAACAAGCCAAGTAAACACTGGCAAACCAACCGGGATAACAAACGATCAATCCAAGTATAACAAAACAACATCTCGATAATTTATGCAGCAGAAGTCAACAACAATTCCAATGACAAATGCAAACATATGGAGTGTCAACCTATGGATCCGTCCCCGAAGGAAAGTAGGCACAGTTATCGGAATGCGTCCCTAATCCACAATCAGTTAACCTGTGTAAAAACTGTGAGGGGGTGAGACCAACCACTGTCTCACCACAAACAAATAAACCAAGATATACTTGTACAAATCAACCACGAATACATCCGTATCTGGCAATAACAGCCACAGTGCATAATACAAAGTCAAGATCAGACTTTATTCCCACACCTATCATTAGTCAACTTAATATAGTTATGCTTAATTATATTATTAGCGTTGGATATTTCATTAGGGCCCTCTACTGTGTGTGTCGGGCACGGTAGCGACTGATCAGTCCAGGGCTCAACCCAAAAATACTATCTCATCGGAAGGGGTAAAATCCAAAACAAAACTAACCACTCAAATACCTCAGGTGGCCGACTGCTCTGAGGGGTGCACTTAGTACATACCAATATCAGGTATAAAAATAACCAAGGGGTACACCCACCTTCCCTATGGCGGCGCCTCTCTGAGGGATGCTCTCAGTAGATACCAATATCAGGTACTAAACTAACCAAGGGGCGCATCCATCTAATCCCTAATGCACCGTCTCTAAAATCTTTCTTTTTCTTACACATACTCCCGAGGGTACCCACTCTCCCACTCGGTGCTACCAGTCAACAGCCCCACAGTAGAATTTAATATTATCCAGGTACGTTTGTTACCAATTATGAAGTTTGTATAAGTGTTTCATATGGATGTATACCATTACAGAGTTTTTCCTTAAACAGAACCTATGGCTCAAAATATACATGATATAGCAACCAGCACATATCATAAACAGGGCAATTCAGCTCATAGATGATTAACATGGCATTGTCAGCCCACGGCAATTAGCATGGCATTATCAGCTCATAACAATTAGCATGGCAATATCAGCTTATAACAATTAACATGGCATCAAGGATATACATATACAATCAGGTACACAACACAGCCAGAGCATGTATCACAACAAGCTAAACCAGGCATAAAATGCTTGCAACATAAAATCATTTACCAAACTATGTACCAAGCCTATCAACCTGAGTACCGCAGATAGTAAAGCATATAAAGGTTTATATGTCCTCACCTGGACTATAGAAATTGCCTTGGAAAATCCGGTACACTGCCCTGCCTCGACATATCCTATATTATAACATAACAGAGTCACTTATATGACAAACATAGGTCATGACATATATAAACTAGTTATGTGATCATATCACTATATTGACTTAAGCCTCGAAGCCCGATTATGTTAATAAAATGTGAGTCTAGGCCCGTTTACTACTAAGGTTAGAGTCTAAGCCCAAAAATCCAATCCCACTTATGATCCACATCTCCATCATGCCATGGGCCTAAATTTCGCAGGCTTAAAGCACAACTAAGTCCAGATATCAATTGGGCCAAAGCCCACGTTATCTTTGGGCCTAAAGCCCAAACCATCAAACCCAATATAAAACCCACACATGTCCTTGGGCTCCAAATCCACTTATACTAAGTCCAATTATTATGTTGGTCACAACCTCTTATTATTGGGTCTGGCCCGATTTGTCTAACTCTCGTTTAAAAGTTTTACCCGAGCCCGAGTTATCCGTCCTAGAGGTTCTACCCGTGTCGGACAAACTGGCCACACCTCTCATTTCTCCATACGACTATCCACTAATCCCATTACATCGATACATTCATTCATAGACGTTTAACTTAGTACAAGCCATATAATCAAAATACAAATGCATGACTTCATCGGGAGTACCGTGGTGTGCCGGAGAAAAATGTTGTTCCGTCAAACCTGTGCCAACTCGCCAGAACAGGGAACTGACCATCAGATTCTGGCCAACTCTTGCCGGAAAAATTCACAACAACAAAGGGACAAACTCCAATCAAGCTGCCGATTACAAACCATCAACCAAAAACCAACAACAATCAATCCCAACACACTGAACACCAAAAATCATTTAAGAACAAAGGCAGGATGCCAGAAAATCTCACCGGAATTCACCTCAGTGCACGACAGGAATAGATCCTCACTCTAAAAGCCCCGGATCCGCCCCAAGAATAACGAACCCAAGCCTATTTGCTTCGAGCTCTGCCCAGAGACAAACCCACCCGAGCAAGATCTCCTGCCGGAATCCGTCCAACAGCGCCGCCGGAACAAAACCCCAACAACACGCTGTGAGCAACGCTGAAACCTACCCACCGCCGTTCAACCACCACACACAACCTGCCGTCATGGACAACAACACCGAACCCGCGACCATCGAGAACAACAACCCACATTCCAAAAGACACGGAACCCCAATTAATCACCCTAGTCTCCAAAACCCCAAACAAAAGAGAAGAGAAAGGAATGGAGGGCAAGGCTTACCGGCAGAAGATGAAGGCGGCGACCCAAGAACCTCTGCAACTAGTCGCACGTTGTGAATACCTGACCCAAAATCACTTGGCCTATTCAGCTAATCCTTTCACCTTCTTCCTCGCATCAATCCCATGTCATTGGAGTCGCCACCCAAATTTTATTAAGGGCAAAACTTGGGAAAAACCTTTACATGACTCCTTTAGGCTACATGGTCGTGGCGAACCAAAGACATAGGATCGGGGGTTCGTCACGGATGGAAAGGTGTTAGGTACCCATTCGTGATTGTGCAATTGAAGAATACAAGTGTGCCTTGTGCAAGTGTACAGGTGTGGAAAGTAAAAGAATGGGGGAGAAGAAGAAGAATTGGCTTGCATCCCGTTGTAAGACCGAGATTACCTACGTACCCGAGTGATCTGGGTCAAAGCCACGTAGTTCTAAACATGGCACAAATCAGCCACTTACATCATCACAAGTATCAGCATATAATCAACAAAGATCAATAAAAAAAAGAGAGTTTAGTGTTACCTCTTGTAGCCCTCCTCTAGCTCCCTGCAATGGGTTGAGTTCTACACCCACCTTCTTGCCGCTTCTAAGCTCTATGGTTGATTTTATTCTTGACCTCTCCTTGTTGGACAACTGCTAATGCCTCCCACGAAAATCCTCCAGAGTTTCTGCCTAAAGAATGTATTTCTAGGCTTGGAGAAATAAAGTTTCTCCAAGCCCTCAAGGCTTATAGGTGTGTATGTGAGAAAAGTGTGTGATCCCTTGAATTGTGTGTGAGGGGTCCAATTTATAGTGTTCTGGGAAGCCTAGGGGCGTGGACCTGCTTAGTGGTGAAGATTATGCTCAAAAATCTGGTCCAAAACCGTGTAGGATCGAATTAGAAACAAAAATCAGGGAAATCAGAGATTCTGGGCACTGATGACCGCCAGGTCAGGTCATAGCGAACATGGGGCCATGACCGACAGGTCCTGGCGGACATCCCGAGATGGCCGCCGGGTCCTCCCGAATTTGTGCGTTCTTTCCATTTTCGGCCCCAATCCCCCTAATTCAGCCCTGATTTGATCCTAATGCGTAATCAACCCCTAATCAACCTAGAATCACTCCTTTTCTTGATTAGTACTCCCCCTAATCCTCTCCTAATTGATTGATTCACATTAACATCCATTTAAGCCAAAATCATACCAAAAACACAAAATCTAATTAAATGATGATTTAACTCTGATTTTCCACGAAAATCAGAGCTAAAATTATTCTGCAAGAAATGTGTTAATGGGCTAAAACTCTGGAGAATTCATTAACTCGGGCCTTTAAACCCATCGTCAACCCAAAGACAAATCATCTCATTAAAATTGGATTAAAGATAGATAAAAGGCCCAAGTAACGAAATAAACACATTTCAGTATAAATAAACCTTATTATATATTTTATACTAAAATTAAATCTTCTCATTAATCCTAGCATTCCAATATACAAAGGCTCAAATTACCAAAATATATTATTTCCACTAAAATAAATTGTTGATGTGCCTTACTCCTAGGACCAAATCATCTCATTAATCCTAAGTTCCAGCATGTTCGAAATCCAATTTTAGTAGAAAATACATGGCTCAAATTTGGGTGTTCAAAGATGCCCCTCGTTGATGAGTCCTTAGAGACTAAGGACGAAATAACGTAAGAAAGGAACAACCAAATTTGAATAATAGATGCAAGTGGTGTGTGCCATGAATTTTGAGCAGCTATGCTCTTTGTGTGGAAATCCGAGGCAGTTACGCACCCAACCATAATCCAAATCAATCAGAATGACGGGGCAGCTATGCCCAAAATGTGTAATCAATTGAGGAAAAAAAAAATTGGGCAGCTATGCCCCTTTTGTGCATCGACTCAAAACATATGGGCAGCTATGCCCTTGAAGTGACCAATTCCAAAAACTCGGGCAACTATGCCCCCAATTTGAAACCAACCTTAAAAATTTGGGTAGCTATACTCTTGGTTTGAAATCATCTTTGGAAAGTCTGGGCAGCTAAGCCCATGATGCAATCAATTTAAAAGTTCAGGCAGCTATGCCCTTCATGTGATGAAAGTAAAAAGTGCGGGCAACTATGCCCTTTATGAAATCAAACTCAAAAGCTCAGGCAGCTATGCTCTTAAGGCAACCAAGTTAAGAGCTCGGGCAACTATGCCCTTCGGTTAAAGTTAAAAGAATCGGGCAGCTATACCCTTCAAATTCAAAAATTTGGGTAGCTATGCCCTTCATGCGATCAAAGTGAAAGCTCAGGCAGCTATGCCTCTCATGCATTCAAATTCGAAGATTTTTGGGCAACTATGCTCTTTTGAAATCGACTTCGAAAATTCGGGCAGCTATGCCCTTCATGTGTTCAAAAATCCGGATAGCTATGCCCTCCATGTCATCAAATGAAAAAAAACTTGGGCAGCTATACCCCTTGTGCTTAAAAACTCAGGCAGCTATGCCGCTGATGTATCTAAATCAAATCAAATCCGGGCAGCTATGCTCACCATGCAATCATGAACTTGGGTAGCTATGCCCTTCTATTTAAAAAACTTGGGCAACTATGCCCTTGATTTAAAATCGACTCGAAAGATTTGGGCAGCTATGCCCCTCATATGTCCAAAAAACTCGGGCAGCTATGCCCCTGATAAACTTAAATAAAAAACCGGCCAGCTATGCCCATGGCGTAATCAACTTCAAAAATGCTGGCAGCTATGCCGTCTCTCTACATCAGAAAATTAGGGCAGCTATGCCCCTCATGTTTAAAATTTCAAGCAGCTATGCCTTTTGTTCAACTTTAAAAAATTAGGGCATCTATGCCCCTTATTCAAGTTCGAAAAAACTAGGGCAGCTATGCCCTTTGCGCATTCATTCCAAGAAATATGGGTAGCCATGCCCTTTCTCAACATCAGAAATTTAGGGCAGCTATGCCCCTCAAGTTCGAAAATCCAGGCAGCTATGCCCTTTGTTCATCATTAAAAAATTAGGGCATCTATACCCCTTATTCAAGTTCGAGAAACTAGGGCAGCTATACCCTTTGTGCATTCATTCCACTGAACATGGGCAGCTATGCCCTTAGGATCAGACATCAATTCTAATGGGGTAGTATGCCTCGAAAATCACACAATTCAATTCATAGGGTAGCATGGCCCTAGCATAATTTCACAAAAAAAAGGTTGGGCCTTACAACTTGTTTTATTGAGAATGCCCAAACTCATCAACAAAAGTTGGGTCTTACATCTCCTTGAATGCCCAAGACAACACACATCAATTTTATAAAAAACTGGGCCTTACATCTTCTTAAGAATGCCCAACATCAATCACTAACAACAAAAGCTGAGAACCGCCGTGCCCCTAGAGTCTACAGGTGATCTACATCTCGGGTGCAGGCATGGCGTGCCCGTTATTCTACAAATGAGGTCTTTTAAGAAGTCGGGCATGCCATATCCCTCCAGTCATGAGCCCTTGGGAATGCAAGTTTACGTCAAATGATGGATTTATGATGTTGTCACCTTCACTGATCATCTATTCTCAACAAAGTCTACCTTAGCAAGGAATCCCTAATCTACATGTATGTGATGCATGAGCATGTCTACAATGTGTTTGTCCTTTCAATGCATGGGGATGCCCCTATTTTCTACATGTGAGTGCCATGACATGTTTGTCTTCTTCCTCTCTCTATTTTTTCTCTCTCCTCCTCTATTCCCTCGATCCCTTCTCTCTCTTTTTCTCTATCTCTCGCTCTTCTTCTTCTCTTTTCTCATATTCTCTCTTTTCCCCTCGAATGCAAGTGCTTCCTAGCTCTACATGATATGTCTGCTTCTTGAATGCAAGTACTACCTTATATCTACATAGTGCGTTTGGATGCAAGTGCCCCTAGTATGATGCATGAGCAATGGAAGTTATTCAGGCCAAGGTGAAAGTTAAACAATTTCAAAGAGCGAGTTATCCCATTAAAATGCAAAAGCTTCAGGTTGAAGACTCCCGATGACCATGAATGTTTTTCTTCTTCCATAAGGACCCCATGAGTAGTGAAAAGATACTTCAAATTAGAGGTTTTGAAAATCTCCACCAGATCGCTGGCTGAAGAGGACTTAGATCAAGACACCCAATCGAGGACTCTCTTTAGAGTTAAAAAAAACATTTTAGAGTAACAACCCGAACAAGGAAAGATCCCATATGCAAGTATGATTTGACGTCATAAATTTTTTTTTTAAAGAAACCCCATAGGCAAATTCCAGGCCTAAACTCCACTATTGTATATAGACATTCTCAAAAAGATCAATAGGTCTTTCATCAAAGGTTGTAATGGGGTTATGTGTAGCGGTTCATCAAAGAGAGGATAGTGAGGGATTCAAAGTTCAAAATCACGTTTAGGAAGGGCGAGCTTCTACTACGAAAACCAAAGTATTCTCAAGGTGCACTTTTTGATTGACATCCAATCTTGAGTTGATCATCTTCCTTTCTTCAAAATGATTGCTTGTGCACACATTCGTTCCTCTTCTGTCTTTGTTTGGATTGCCCAATATCAACTTCGGGAGCTTTGATGATTTCTCCTTTGTATTTAAGGACCTTCGATGATTTGGTTTTTGCATACTTGAAAATTCTTCTTGCTTCAAAACAATTTTACTTGTGCACATATTTGCCCTTTTCTTTTGTCGTTGGTGATTTGAATCTGGTGATTTCTCCTTGTGTGCACTTCGGCATT
Organism: Turnera subulata; assembly: GCA_028386065.3. Lineage (NCBI taxonomy): Eukaryota > Viridiplantae > Streptophyta > Magnoliopsida > Malpighiales > Passifloraceae > Turnera > Turnera subulata. The sequence goes on from JAKUCV010004693.1 coordinate 100,641, forward strand.
TCATACTATTCTTGAAGCAATTCGTTGCATGGACTGTCTTGGATGTGTAGAGATCGATGTGCACTTGTCTTTGAAAAATTCTTTGGTAAAAGCTCGTAGTGAGATCTTCCCAACGGGTTTTGAAACGGGTATAATTCATGAAAGAAAAATATACAATAGCCGTAGAGAGGGCTCAAAGGGTTAATGGTGAGTTGATGTAGGTAATCAAAGAAAAGTCGGCTATCACGTTATAGGCTCAAAGAGGGTTTATCGAGGGATAATGCTACTGGGTTGGCTTCTGTTGGCATGCAGGCTTAAGCAAAGTGGGCCTAAATCATATCCTTTATCGAGAAACCATATGAGAAATTTTCTTTGAAAAGGCCTGGCGATTTTTTCTAGGATACAGATGCTAACGTCAAGATTTTTTTTCGAAAAGATATGCATAGGGTGTTTGGAAAAACAAACGTCGGGTTAAGCAGCACAAAAAGTTCATAACTCCAAGAATCATCATTGGCCATCCATCAACAAAATTCCCCTTAATCATGGCAATTGGTAGGTTTTAAAAAATTAGTTTTTCACTCATGGTGTCCTAAAGGTAGGATTTTCAATCGATTCAGTTTATGGCCAACAAGAGTCCTTGACTTAAGCTTTGTTTCATTTCAAAAAAATAATTGGTGGAAAGCATGATGGAATATGCTCGCAAAACATGTTTCTTTTCTTTAAAAACAATTTCTTTTCCTTTTCAAGAAAACTTAAGTTTCAACAAGGACGATACACCTCGGCTCGATTTGTTTGATTTGAAAAACATGTGATGCAATATTCAATGTATGCAAATGGAGATTTCCCAAAACAAGGTAGACCAACTGAACATATCAACTAGGAAGCAACACCTGAAAGATATCATCAGCTTAGACATGCATACTTACTCCCCTTGGGTTCCTTTCCTAGACTCATCAATTCACACCATGCGATGTAGCACCCTACGCAGAGTTAGCACGACGGTCCCACTACATATTTTTTATTGATTTTTTCTAATTTATCGAAACAAAATCACTCTATTTACACATACACGAATCCACAAAAATAATCACACAAAAAATGCACGTACCGCTTATTGATTCAATATGCTTGAGATGCTCAGGGTATGCAGCTGGTTGGGAGCTAAAGATTGCCGCTAAGGAATAGGTTGACCTACTCACATGTGATAATAGATATCGCGTGAGGTCCAAGGCCCATTAATCCCCATCATTGCTAAGCATCGAGAAACGGGTTTACTCAAACCACTATCGCTTAAGGAAAGCATGTAGCAGATTTGGATTCCCTCGCCCTCTTACAGTAGAGGTGTTAGGACTAATGCTTCCATGTTTCATTTCAGGGTTTTGATAATGACAAACTAACCAAAGCTCCATTCATGAATTCATTCCTTGAAGAAAAGCAAAAAGACATCAATCAATGAAGCACAAGTCTAAGACAAAGGAGTACAAGATTTGAAGCAACAAGGATGAAGATATATAGAGAGTTCATCTATAGGAAATCCTTGTAAATGGTAACTCAAGTACTCCAAGTTAATGCTCAAACCAAAAATCATTTTCCTCATGCATTTCATAAATCATGTAAGTCATAAAACTGGTTTTTGAGTTCAAAACATCGATGTTCTTAGAACAACATCGATGTTGCATCAAGTCGATTTTAAAATCTTTTTGGCAGTAGCAAGAAAACATCGATGTTGGATTATAAAACATCGATGTTCTTGTGACCGTTGGTCAAAACATCGATGTTTACAATCCAACATCGATGTTCATGAAAACCTGTCTTTGAAATAAAATTTTGCCGAAGCCAAAAAACATCGATGTTGGCCAATTAAACATCGATGTTTCACAAAACATCGATGTTTCATTTTCCAACATCGATGTTCTGGCAAAGACCCTTTTTCATCATATTTTTGCGAAGCCAAAAAACATCGATGTTGCGATGAAGAACATCGATGTTGTGTATGAAAACATCGATGTTCTAAAATGCAACATCGATGTTTTACTAGCCGTTGGCTCAATTATTTAAATGCAACGGCTAAACATCGATGTTCTTGATCAAAACATCGATGTTGTGCCGTTATGGGCAGAAACCTTTTTCAGACAAACATGCTAAACTTTCATAAAGGTTTCAGAAATTGTTCCCAATGATCATATGCATCTTTTAGACTATAAATAGAGGCCTTAAACCTCATTTTCAGATTGATCAACTCACATATACATTCAAGCATTCTTTGAAAATCATTCAACAAATTTTTGAGCTATAACTTGTGAGAATTCTGAGTTGTTCAATAGAGCTTTCCTTTGTACTCATATCCACTCTATTAGAGAGTTTTGCTTGAGAGATTGTAAGTGTTATTCATACACCACAAGGGAGGATTGTTCCCTTGAGAGAAGTCTTAAGGTGTGGTATCCTTAAGCAAGAGAGTAGGATTCTTGTGATTAGAAATCCTAGAAAGTCTTGAAGTGAGGTATCTTCAAGCAAGTATATTGAGGTTCATGTGACTTGAACTCTCAGGCTGTAAAACGGTTTGTTAAGCACCCGGAAGCTTAACACTAGATAGTGAACTCTTCAAGTGAGCCTTGAAGGACTGGATTAGCCACAAGTTAGTTGTGTGTGAACCAGTATAAAAATCTTTGTGTCCTTCATTCTTTAAATTCCGCATTCAATTCCTGCCTATTTCGTTTTCAATTCGATTATCGCTATTCACCCCCCCCTCTAGCGAAGGGTCATTGTTCTATCAATTGGTAGCGGAGCCTAACTCTCTGAAAAACTTAACCGTTTGAGAGGTATTATCCATGGCTTTTTCAAGTAATGTGTTTGCAGGAAACAATGAAGGACAGTCCGTCACCCGTCCACCATTGCTCCATGGCGCCAACTATACATATTGAAAGGAGAAGATGAGAGTCTTTATTCAATCCAACAACTTCACTCTCTGGCGGACAATAAAGAACGGAGATCAAATTCCGACAAAGAGAGTTGGTGAAATTATGGTGGCTAAGATGGAAGAGGAGTATAATGCCGAGGACGTCAAGAAAGTTCAAAACAACTTCATGGCAATCAACATACTCCATTGTGCACTTAATCAAGAAGATTACCAAATGATTTCACGATGCACTACCGCCAAGGACATTTGGGATATGCTGGAAGTCACCTATGAGTTAACAGAAAGTGATGATGAAACGAACTTCCAATGCCTCATGGCAAAGGAAGAAGAAGCAGAAGAGGTAAGTGATTCTGAACCTTCTAACCATGATGAATTGCAAAACGCTTTTAATGAATTGTATACTGAATATATTAAAATCTCTAAGATTCATTTAAAGCAGAAGAAACATATTGCTTCATTAGAAAAGAATCTAGAAGAGCTTACCTGTGAAAATGATAAATTGAAGGAAGAAAATAGGATTCTAGGCATGCCCAAAGAATGTGAATCATGTAAATCACTATATGAACAAGTCACAGAACTTGAAAGAAAAACTAAGGAGTGTTCCTCATGCAATTCTTTGAATGAACAAAATGAGAAGTT
>JAKUCV010004693.1:107371-123275 GCA_028386065.3 Turnera subulata
ATGTGACTTGAACTCTCAGGTTGTAAAACGGTTTGTTAAGCACCCGGAAGCTTAACACTAGATAGTGAACTCTTCAAGTGAGCCTTGAAGGACTGGATTAGCCACAAGTTAGTTGTGTGTGAACCAGTATAAAAATCTTTGTGTCCTTCATTCTTTAAATTCCGCATTCAATTCCTGCCTATTTCGTTTTCAATTCGATTATCGCTATTCACCCCCCTCTAGTGAAGGGTCATTGTTCTATCAAGAGGTTCACATCAATCATCATGAATGCAAAGCACTTATGTTGACAAGTAAAAAGGAACACGAAACTCAACGATTGCACAAAGTCTCTTGAACCCACTACTTCCCCAGCGGAGTCGCCAACTATGAATACCCCGACCCAAAATCACTTGGGCCTATTCACCTAATCCTTTCACCTTCTTCCTCGGATCAATCCTATGGAGTCGCCACCCAAATTTTATTAAGGGCAAAACTTGGGAAAAACCTTTACATGACTCCTTTAGGCTACATGGTCATGGTGAACCAAAGACACGGGATCGGGGGTTCGTCACGGATGGGAAGGTGTTAGGCACCTATCCTTGTTGGGTTGAGACCTTGTGCAATTGAAGAATACAAGTGTGCCTTGTGCAAGTGTGCAGGTGCGAAAAGTAAAAGAATGGGGGAGAAGAAGAAGATTTGGTTTGCAACCCGTTGTAAAACCGAGATTACCTACGTACCCGAGTGATCGGGGTCAAAGCCACGTAGTTCTAAACATGGCACAAATCGGCCACTTACATCATCACAAGTATCAGCATATAGTCAACAAAGATCAATAAAAAAAAGAGAGTTTAGTGTTACCTCTTGTAGCCCTCCTCTAGCTCCCTGCAATGGGTTGAGTTCTACACCCACCTTCTTGCCGGTTCTAAGCTCTATGGTTGATTCTCTTCTTGACCTCTCCTTGTTGGACCACTGCTTATGCCACCCACGAAAATCCTCCAGAGTTTCTGCCTAAAGAATGTATTTCTAGGCTTGGAGAAATAGAGTTTCTCCAAGCACTCAAGGCTTATAGGTGTGTGTGTGAGAAAAGTGTGTGATCCCTTGAAATGTGTGTGAGGGGTCCTATTTATAATGTTCTGGGAAGCCTAGGGGCGTGGACCTGCTTAATGGTGAAGATTATGCTCCATAATCTGGTCCAAAATCATGTAGGATCGAATTAGAAACAAAAATTGGGGAAATCGGAGAATTTGGGCACTGATGACCGCCAGGTCCTAGCGGACATGGGGGCTTGACCGCCAGGTCTTGGCGGACATCCCGAGATGGTTGCCGGGTCCTCCCGAATTTGTGCGTTCTTTTCATTTCCGGCCCCAATCCCCCTAATTCAGTCCTGATTTGATCCTACCATGTAATCAACCCCTAATCAACCTAGAATCACTACTTTTCTTGATTAGTACTGCCCCTAATCATCTCCTAATTGATTGTTTCACATTAACATCCATTTAAGCCAAAATCGTACCAAAAATACAAAATCTAATTAAATGATGATTTAAATATGATTTTCCACGAAAATCAGAGCTAAAATTAACCTGCAAGAAATGTGTTAATGGGCTAAAACTCTGGAGAATTCATTAACTCGGGCCCTTAAACCCATCCTCAACCAACAGACAAATCATCTCATTAAAATTGGATTAAAGATAGATAAAAGGCCCAAGTAACGAAATAAACACATTTCAGTATAAATAAACCTTATTATATATTTTACCCTAAGATTAAATCATCTCATTAATCCTAGCATTCCAATATGCAAAGTCTCAAATTACAAAAATATATTATTTCCACTAAAATAAATTCTTGACATGCCTTACTCCTAGGACCAAATCATCTCATTAATCCAAAATTCAAGCATGTTCGAAATCCAATTTTATTAGAAAATACATGGCTCAAATTTGGGTGTTCACACACGCGAGCCGAGCCTCCACCGTCAACTCCCCTCCCCTCGCAGATGCGGCAGCAAAGCAATAGAGGAGAAGGAAATCCAAGGAGATGGCGGTGTGTGTGGGTTACAGGAAGAGGAAAGGTGGCGATGGTGTGTGTGTGCTTGAGAGCACGAGAGAGAAATGACAAAAGGAAGCGGCAGAAGGAAAAGAGAAAAAGAGAGAGAAGATGGGAGCGGCAACTACGTGAAAAGAAACGAAAAGAACAGAGGAAGGAGAGAGAAGGAAAAAAAAAGATTTATATACCTAGGTTGAATCCTAGGGTTTGGTCTTCTCCCGAAACGGCGTCACTTAAAGGAAATACGATGTCGTTTCCTCTTCCCCAGAGCTTGACGTCAACGTGCCTACCTCCACTGGTCAAAACGCGGCCCTTTTCGAGTTTTATACTCTCTCAACACCAAAGTGACGTAGTTTTGGTCAAAACTACACCCGAGCATGTGTTTCCTCCAACCAAGCTTTAACTCCAAAGAAGAACCTAACTTAGGAATATACCAACATAAAGGAGATATTTCCAAGGAAAATATTTAATTTATTGTCGAAAAACTCGAAAATAACTCTAGGGTAAAATTGGAAATAAAATTCCAAATATTCCATAACTTTAATTATGAGAAAATCAGAGCGTTACAATTAAGAAGAAGGTGTTGAATACGCCCAATAAATTTTGGGTAGGGTATTCATAGGTACCACCTGGTATGAATCCGACGATGCTCAAGCAGTATCCGGCATTCCTTCAGTGGCAGCAATTTTAGGAGTTCCATCACCATCAGCTGGAGGCACAACCAGTTCAGGCAGCACATGCTGCAGACCCCACGATGGATAGTTTGGAGAGTGGCTACAAGCACATCAGCAAGTCGGGGATAGGTGAGTTCTTGGGCGAGAACAAGGAGGAGAAGCTGGCAGATGATTGGTTCAAACATGTGGAGAATGTGATGGAAAGGTTCACTTGTCAGCCAGAGTATCGGGCAAAATATGTAGCTCACATGTTCACTGGGTATGCTCTCACATAGTGACCCGGGCTAGTTGCGGATTTCCCTAAACCAGTGGTGATGCCGTGGGAGGATTTCAAGGAGAGATTCTACAAGGAATTTCTTTCGATTAGCTACTTGGTGGATCTGAAGGGACAATTTCTTGACATTAAGTAGGGAGCAGAAGAGTCAGTGGCTGCCTTTTGGATTCGGTTCAACATTCTCCTCTCCTACACTAGGGAGTATATGTCGAACGAAGAGATTAAGTGCAAACGATTTGTTGATGCTCTACGCCATTCTTTGGGAGCAACTGTGGCCGGTGGGAGGCACAAGACCTGGGAGGTGGTTTGTGAGGCTGCAATGGACATTGAGAGGATCCCGTTGTCTGTGTAGAAGGCATGGGCAACTGGGTAGAAGAAGCAGGAGTTTTCTTTCCCGAACAGTGGGAGCCAGCCCAAGAGGTAGTATACAGCTTCTAGTGGTGGTTATTCGGGAGAGCAGGGTTTTTCTTTTCGTGGGTTCAAGAAGAACTAGGGAGGTGGCTACCGAGGCGCTGGTGGATCTTCTAGTGGTCAGTCGCATCTGGATGTGTCCCGTGGATAGGGTGCTTCAGAGCGGCCACAACTTAAGTGTTGGGTTTGTGGGCAGTTTGGGCATATTAAGCCCAATTGTCCAAAGAGGACTGGTTTTTCCTAAGTTTTTCATAAGTATTTTTATGAGCTTCATCTTCAAACTCAAGAAAATCAATTTTCTTCTTATACTTATTATTTTCTCTAACAATTTGCTTATATTTAATATGCAACTCATCAAATGCTTCTAATAACTCATCAAGATTAAAGTCATTAAAATCAGTTATCTCAGATTCTTCATGTGCCGTGAAGCATAGAATTGTGTCCTTCTCTATGTCTGAGTTGTTGGAAGGATCAGAATAATCCCAGGCGGCCATCGCTTTCTTTCCTCTGGTTTTTGAAAAACTAGATCTTCCCTTCCTTTAGTAAGGGCATTCTGATTTGATATGTCCTGGTCGATTGCATCCAAAGCACACTAAAGGATCCTTCTTAGGCTCATCAGCTTTTACATCCTTAGAATTCCTTCCTTTGAGTTGCTTCTTCATTTACCTTGCAAACTTTCTCGAAAGAAGAGCCACTTCGGAATCACTTTCATCACCATCATTTGGTTCCTACACCTTCAAAGTGACATCCTTCCTCTTTGGTTCAACAATTTTAACACCATGACATATCAGCTTGTCTATCAGCTCATCATATGAGTGTAGATACACGTTTTGAGCTTTTTCAAAAGCTATGAGGACCCGACCCAAAGTCACTTGGGCCTCTTCACCTATTCCTTTTCACCTTCTTCCTCGGGTCAATCCCATGTCGATGAAGTCGCCACCCAAATTTTATTAAGGGAAAAATTTGGGAAAAACCTTTGAATGACTCCTTTAGGCAACTAATCATAGCGAACCAAAGACATGGGATTCGGAGGTTCATCACGGATGGGAAGGTGTTACGCACCCATCTGCATTGAGGGGAAACTTTCTACAATTGAAAAATACATGTATGCCTTGAGCAGGTGTGTGAACACCCAAATTTGACCCACGAATTTCCTACTGAAATTGGATTTTAAACATACTTGAGCTTCGAATTGATGAGATAATTCAATCCTAGGAATAAGACATGTTAAGAATTTAATCTAGTATAAACAATATATTTTGTTAATTTGGACCCTTATGTATTTGAATACTAGGATTAATGAGATGATTTAATCTTAGGGTAAAATATATATCAAGGTTTATTTATACCAAAATATGTTTTATTTCAGTGCTTGGGCCTTTTATTTATGTTTAACCCGATTATACTGAGAAGATTTATTTTGGGGTTAAGGATAGGTTTAAGGGTCCAAGTTAATAGATTCTCCAGAGTATAATTATCCCATGAAAACTTTACTTGCAGACTAATTTTGGCTCTGATTTTCCTGGAAAATCAGAATTAAATAAGCCTATAATTGGAAAATGTGTTTTTGGTACGATTTTGCTTAAAATGGGTGTTAGTGTGTAATCAATCGGTTATGGAATGATTTAGAGGAGTAATAATCAAGTAACGGAGTGATTCTGGGTTGATTAGGGGTTGATTACACGGTAGGATCAAATCAGAGTTGAATTAGGGGGATTCGGATTCGAAAAAAGGAAAGAACGGGTGACACGCGGTCCTCTCGCAACGATCGCCGGGTGCCGGCGGTCATCAGTGCCTAGAATCTCCGATTTTCCTGATTTTTGTTTCTAATTTGATCCTACGCGGTTTTTGTCCAGATTTTCGGGCATAATCTTCATCATTAACCAGGTGCACGCCCCTAGGCTTCCCAGAACGGATTAAAGTCTTTTTTCATCCCTGTGTTAGACCATAAAGTTGAAAGTCATCCCTATATTAGTTTTGGCCTATTTGCATCCCTCTGTTCGAGGATTTTGGCTTGTTTCTTCCCTCCAAATAGGCCAAAAAGATGAACACAAGGATGAAAATAAGCCAAAATCCACAAATAGAGGTATGAAAACAAACCAAATTCCAATATAGGGATGACTTTCAACTTTGAGGTCTAATACAAGGATGAAAAAAGACTTTAATCCTCCCAGAACACTATAAATAGGACCCCTCACTCACATTTCAAGAGAGAGACAATATTCTTCATATACACACTCATAAGCTTGGTTGTTTGGAGAAACTCTACCTCTCCAAGCTTAGAAATGTATTCTTAGGCAGAAACTCTGGAGAATTTTTGTGGGAGCATAAGCAGTAGTCCAGCAAGAAGGAATCAAGAAGGGGATCAACCATTGAGCTAAGAAGTGGCAAGAAGGTGGGTAGAGAACACATCCCAACACAAGGAGCTAGAGGAGGGCTACAAGAGGTAACACTAAACCCTTTTTGGTTGATTTTTACTGATTATATGAGGATTCTTTTGATGATGTAAGTGGCGACTTAATGCCATGTTTAGAACTACATGGCTTTGACCCCAGTCACTCGGGTACGTAGGTAGTCTCGATTTTACAACGGGATGCAAGCCAAATCTTCTCCTTCTCCAACCCCACGCGCCCCCCCCTCCCCCCCTTTTTTCTACATTTGCACACTTTCCCAAGGCGCACTTGTACTCTTCAATTGCACAAGGTCTCGACCCAACATGGATGGGTGCCTAACACCTTCCCATCTGTGACGAGCCCCCGATCCCATATCCTTGGTTCGCTATGATCATGTTGCCTAAAGGAGTCATACAAAAGTTTTGTCGAAATTTTTTCCTAAATAAAATTTGGGTGGCGACTCCATCGACATGGGATTGACCCGTTGAAGAAGGTGAAAAGAAGTAGGTGAGAAGGCCCAAGTAATTTTGGGTCGGGTTTTCACAGTTGGCGACTCTGCTGGGGAAGTAGTGGGTTCAAGAAACCTTGTGCATTCGTTGAGTTTTGTGTGCCTTTTTACTTGTCATCATAAGTGCCTTACATTCATGATGATTGATGTGAAGCTTCTACCGTAAGAGGGCAAGGGAATCCAAGTCCACCACATGCTTTCTTTAAGCGATGACGGCTTGAGTGAACCCGTTTCTCGCTGCTTAGCATTGACGGGGATTAATGGGCCTTGGACCTCACGCGATATCCATTACCACATGTGAGTAGGTCAACCTATTCCTTAGCGGCAATCTTTTGGCCCCCAACCAGCTGCATACCCTGAGCTTCTCATGCATTATGAATCAATAAGTGGTACGTGCATTTGGGTGTTTATTGTTGTGGATTCTAGTATGTGTAAGTGGTTTGTTTTTCTTTCGTTAAATCAAAAAAATCAATAAAAAAATACATAAAAAAGTGTGTAGCGTGACCGCCGTGCCAACTCTGCGTAGGGGCAATATTACGTAGTGTGAATTGATGAGTCAAGTAAAGGAACCTGGGGAGTAAGTATACATGTTTAAGCTGGTGATAAATTTTTGGTGTTGTTTCCATATATGCTCCGTCGGTCTACCATGTCTTAGGGAGTTTCCATTTGCACACATTGGGCATTGCACCACATGTTCTTCAAAGTATAAAACACAAATTCGAGCTTGGGTGCCTCACATTTTCAAATCCTTATCTTTTTTACCTGAGTCTTCAATAAAAGAAAAAGGAAGAAATATTTTTTTAAAAAATAGGAAAAATGTCTAACGAGTGTATCCCACCATGATTCTCCACCAAGTGTTTTTGACAATAAGATAAAGCCCACGTCTAGGATTCCCGATGACCATGAACTTTATCACTAAAGAGCTAAACCCTTAGGACATCATGGGTGAGCAATTCCTTTTATTAAGAGATGGTGAAGACACTGGAGTTAAGGGTATGTCCCAAAGACGATGATCCCGAGAGTGGAAGATAGGTAAGGGGATCATGGAGACATTAGAAATCATAAATGTATCTCAAGGCAATAGTGGGAAGTAGGCAGAGGCGATGATGGGGCACCAAGTCAAGACGCCAAGGTGACTTTTGGCCTTCTCGTGAGAGGAGATGTAAGCCCCTATAATTATAAAAGGAGAGGGGAGATGAGGTGACCTGATTGGGCCTTCCTCAAGAACGCAGATACAAGGCTCCATTTTTACCTGTGAACCAAGTTTATGAGTCAAGATGAGAAGCTGAGGGAAAGACCATACAAAGGGGAACCAAAAGCTGAGCTAAGAAACCAGGATGCAAAGCTGAGCCTAGCTGATGAGAGTTGAGCATGCAATCTAAGACAATTCAAGGGGGGCCATCTCATGGGAAGAAATGTAAATTCCAGTCCTTGAGGAGAAACAATGAAGAAGAACGCAAGAAGAAGATGAGATGATAGTGAGATATGACGATGAAGGGAATGATTAAGGCAATGATGAGGTGTCGTTACCAAGGAGGCAATGGGATGAGGCGGTAGAGGTGATGTATTCCAAAGGACCACTCAATGATATTGAATGGTGGACCAGAGGTGCAATTGACTAGTGACCTTAGACCAGATATGCTACTCGATCGAGGACAAGATTCCACAAGTGGGAGAAAAGGTATGGAAGTAGTGGGACGAGGTAATGGAGATGAGGCAAAGAGGCAAAGAAGAAGTACAAGTGTGAGGACCAGAGGCTGAATTGCTAAGCATAGATAGAATGATAACTGGGAATTGGGAGAGGCAGTGTTGTTGCTCTTTAGAGTCTAGAAGCTGAGTCAAGTCAAAAGGAGCGGTAGTTAAATTCTAAGTCCAACAATCAATGTTGTCATTGTTTATTTTTGATTTTTCACATAAGGAATAAAATTATGGTTTCCTCATCTTTTGTGTGTGTGTGGAAAAGTATGCATGACTTCATGATAATCCATTGGATCAATCTAGGGAACCCCAAAGCGAACTACGGGGACCTGATTCTGTGAATGTAATCCCACCTTACCTAAGATATACTCGACCAACCCCAGCTGATTCCTAAAAACTTGCCCGCACTAGCTTTCAAATATGTACCCATGTTGACACCTATCTAGCCCAGCTTCTATGTTAACCCCATCATATCCATTTGAACACTTGTCAAGAGAAGTTGCTCTCAAAAGTAAATCCAGCTTCCAAAAAAAAAATGGTCCATCTCAAAGCACCTGCTCAAAGAAGATGTCACCCTCCTTGAAAATGAAAGAAGGAAAAGAAGAAAGGAAAGAGAAAAGGGAGCACCTTCTAAACCACAATCCACAGAAGTGATCCAAATGATAGTAAATGTGCCAACTCCCAAAACAAAATGAGAATGAAGAAAGCAAGGAAATGAAGGTGACCCTTAGTGCTTGATTATTAATTCATCATCTAGTCCATGAAATTGAAGGGAAGAAGCCATAGTGAAGAAGACAAGTTTTCTCCTGCTACCTTTGGCCTTCCACTAAGCACCATTCTACTAAACACTGAATATTTTTAGCCTTCCACTAAATACCATTCTACCAAGTACTCACTATCCTCAGCCTTTCACCAAATAACAACCCTGACAAATACCTCAAACCTAACACTACATCTACAGATACGTAGGCAATCCGGCAACGGGCCCGGTCTATTTGGTTCCCATATTGATTCAATGAAAAGTTTGGGGTTAGTGCTAGATAGGCACGCCACATTGTTGATTGTATTTGAGCCTTCTTCGTAATCATGAGGCTTCTCTTTTTAACTTGTGTTTCATTAAGTCATAATTTTCAAATCGAGTCTGCCTCTCTCAAGAAGATTCAATGTAAATTCGATCATCAATTGTAATGCTTCTCTAATGGTCTCTCAAGCAAACTCTGACCAAATGATTTTGGGATTCCCCACTAAGCCCTCATCGAAATCGATAGTCTACCTCTCCATTGGCTATCCGAGTATGCTTAACCCGAGTGGTCTCTACCCTGCACAAGTTCAATGTTTGCTATCCCCAAAAACAAAAAAAAAGGAAAAAAGAAAGAAAAGAAAAAGTCCACTAGGTTGAAAACCCAAAAGGACGGCCTAGGCAAAAGTTAGGGCAAAAAAAAAAAATGAAAATGGGGATAGTAGCCAACAATGACGAATCCATACACCTGACCACATCCTTCTACATTGCGGCGACTACTCATCAAAGATAGACCACTCCATTAGTTGTGTCTTCATCAACAAAAGAGGTTATAGAAGCATCTGGGAGCATCGCCTCCGTCCATTTTTCGAAGGGATATCCATTCATCCACCCCCCTTTGCCTTGATTAGATAGATTTCCATCCATCAAAAACTTTTGGCAAAGCTCACCCCTGTCGCAATTAGCATTGGATGAGTTCATAGTCATTGGGAATTCTTCTCTTTAAGGGGTTTTTTGCTTTTGATGGGATAGCTCACATTTTCACAAGTTGCTTGACCTTCACCTTAGCTCGAATGTTTTTCAATACTCATGCATCACACTAGGGGCACTTGCATCTGAATGCACCATATGGGAATAAGATTCCACTTACATCCATGCATGGCACTTGCATCCATGGGAAAGGGGAAGGAACAGTGAGAATGGGACATAAGAAAAGAGAGAAAGAGGTAAAGGGGGAAAACACATCATAACCACTTACATCGAAAGACAAACTTGTAGAGGCTAGGGGCACCCTCATGCATTGGAAAGACAAACACGCTGTAGACCTGCTCATGCATCACTCACACATAAAACATGGGTTTCTGGATAAGATGGATTTGGTTAGGGACAAACGATTAATGAGGGAGGCAACATCATGAATTCATCACTTGATGTAGACTTACATTTCCTAGGGTTAGTAGCTGAAGGGGCATGGCATGAACAAATCTTAAACATAATGGGAATTGTAGACAAGGAGCATGTAATGCCTTATTTCTTTGACTCGTCAAGCTGACATCACGCAATAGGCACACATCTACCTTGAGATTAAACCTACATCATGACATTAGGGGCACAGTGGGCCTGTAATCCGGGTTAATGAGAATGCGAGGGGCATGCTACCCCATCTTTGGAGTTGAATTTCCGGGGCATGCTACTCCACGCAGATTTGAGAATTTCTTGGGGTATGCTACCCCGTGGTTGGATATGATACTTATCGGGGCATGCTACCCCACTCTGATCGAATGACTCCCAGGGACATGGCGGGCCCATTTATTTGACGATGAAAAGTATATCACATGTTTGATTGTGGGCTGGGACACTCGAGATGTTTATGAACCAGGGGCACACTAAACCCCACTTCTAAAGCCATGATGGGATACTAGGGGGCAATTACCCTGCTTTTGATTTGTATGTCTCAAGGGGCACAACACACGCCATTTTCTTCACACCGAATTAACAGGCATAAGGGGTATGGAATCCAGAAAATTCGACCGTAAGAGAACCTGTGAGGTGATAAAGGAACTGGAAATACCAAGGGGACCCAGAATTGTAAGCATACATAACCCAGAACCGAGAGATGTGAGAATCTAGTCTTTACAAATCCCGAGTGACGAGAGGACCCAGTTAGAAGAGAGATGAGGGAGTCCAGGCGAAAGCAAATGACCCAGTCTTTGCAACCTTGAGAGATGGGAGCATCCAGTCAAAAAGATGAAGACCCGCTCTTTGTAAAATCTGAGAGATGAGATAACCCAATCCAAAGCCGGGGGCCCGGTCCCCGCAATCGCAAGTTGAGGCAAACCTAGAAATGAACCGCCCAAAGCCATGGACCTAGTTCTTGCAACCTTGAGATTATCAAAACCAGAAATCTCAACCATGAGGGAACCCAGAAATGAGACAAAAACAATAAGCCAAGGACCCGGTGTTTGCAGACCATCCAGCCCACACAAACACAAAAGCAAAGAGCCTAGCCCTTGCAAACCATGAGAAGAGCAAACAAATGAAAAGCTGTGGACCCAGTTCTCGAAACCCAAAGCAAAGAGCCCAGCCCTTGCAAACCTTGAAATGAGCCGACCTTGAGACATACAAACAAAACTGTGTACTCAGTACCCGCAAGACAGAAGCTGTGCGCCCAGCAACAGCAAAACAAAAGCAGTGTACCCAGTACCCGCAAAACCAAAAGCTGTGTACCCAGTACCCGCAAAACAAAAGCGGTGTACCCAGTACCCGCAAAATCAAAAGTCATGTACCCAGTACCCGCAAAGTCGAGAGTCCGGGATGAGATGATTCCCAAACTAAAATGTTGAGTATCCAGTTGACAAAGGTGAGTTGATTCTTTGCCAACAACCCGGTAGATGAGATGACTCTATCACCATGGGATGAGATGATTCCCAAAAACCATAACTTGGGATGAGATGATTCCCAAATCAAAACCTAGTTAACAAAGAAGAGATGATTCTTTGCCAACAACCAGATAGATGAGATGATTTTATCACCTCGGGATGAGATGATTCCCGCAAACCATAAATCTGGGATGAGATGAGTCCCACACTAGTCCCTCAAACCTTCGGGATGAAATGATTCCCAAAGCGGAGCATGGGATGCTCCAACCCTTAGCACACACCACACATCTATCATTCAAATTTGGTTGTCCCTTTCTTACGTTGTTTCGTCCTTAGTCTCTAAGGACTCATCAAGGAGGGGCATCTGTGAAAACCCAAATTCGACCCACTAATTTTCTACTAAAATTGGATTTTAAACATACGTGAGTTTTGGATTAATGAGATAATTCAATCCTAAGAATAAGTCATGTTAAGAATTTAATCCAGTAAAAATAATATATTTTGGTAATTTGGACCTTTATGTATTTGAATATTAGGATTAATGTGTTGATTTAATCTTAGGATAAAATATATATCAAGGTTTATTTATACTAAAATATGTTTTATTTCATTGCTTGGGCCTATTATTTATGTTTAACCCGATTATATTGAGATGATTTATATTGGGGTTATGGATAGGTTTGAGGGCCCAGGTTAAAGGATTCTCAAGAGTTTAATTAGCCCATAAAAACTTTACTTGCAGACTAATTTTGGTTCTGATTTTGGTGTAAAAACAAAATCAAATCACCCTATAATTAGTAAATGTGTTTTTGGTATGATTTTGTGTGTTAATGTGTAATCAATCAGTTATGGAATGATTTAGAGGAGTAATAATAAAGTAATGGAGTGATTCTGGGTTGATTAGGGGTTGATTACATGGTAGGATCAAATCAGAGCTGAATTAGGGGGATTGGGGTTCGAGAATGGAAAGAACGGGTGACACGCGGGGCAACCGGCGGTCCTCTCGCGACGACCGCCGGCCCAGGCTGTCGTCAGTGCCCAAAATCTCAGATTTTCCCGATTTTTGTTTCTAATTCGATCCTACGTGATTTTGGTCCAGATTTTTGGGCATAATCTTCACCATTAAGCAGGTCCACGCCCCTAGGCTTCCCAGAACACTATAAATACGACCCCTCACTCACATTTTAAGAGAGAGACAATATTCTTCATATACACAGTCATAAGCTTAGTTGTTTGGAGAAACTCGACCTCTCCAAGCATAGAAATATATTTTTAGGCAGAAACTCAGGAGAATTTTCGTTGGAGCATAAGTAGTAGTGCAGCAAGGATGAATCAAGAAGGGGATCAACCATTGAGCTAAGAAGTGGCAAGAAGGTAGGTGGAGAACAAAATCCAGCACAAGGATCTAGAGGAGGGCTACAAGAGGTAACACTAAACCCTTTTTGGTTGATTTTTTTATGACTATATGAGGATGCTTTTGATGAAGTAAGTGGCGACTTAATGCCATGTTAAGAACTACGTGGCTTTGACCCCGATCACTCGAGTACGTAGGTAGTCTCGATTTTACAACAGGATGCAACCCAAATCTTCTCCTCCCCCCCCCCCTTTCTTTTATTTTCCACATTTGCACACCTACACAAGGCGCACTTGTACTCTTCAATTGCACAAGGTCTCGACCCAACATGGATGAGTGCCTAACACCTTCCCATGCGTGACGAACCCCCGATCCCATGCATTTGGTTCCCTATGATCATGTGCTTAATAAAATTTGGATGGCGACTCCATTGACATGGGATTGGCCCGAGGAAGAAGGTGAAAAGGAATAGGCGTGAAGGCCCAAGTGATTTTGGGTCGGGTTCTCACAAGGTGTGTGAACAGTGTGGAAACAAATCACACAGAGACAATAAAGTGAAATTGAAACAAAAGGGAAAAATAAATAATTAGGCTTGTGTCTTCACCACTAGAGACCACCTACGTACCCCGGTGACCGGGTTCAAAACCCACGTAGTTCTTAATCATGGCATCACAGCACTCACATCATCAATATCATCAACAAATACTCAGCAAAATGACAAACACAAAAGGGTTTAGTGTTACCTCTTGTAGCCCTCCTCTAGCTCCTCGGTTTGGGTAGGATTATACACCCACCTTCTTCCCACTCCTTACCTTAGTTGTTGATCTCCTCTTGGTCTACCCTTGCTGCTCTCTTGATGATGATACCCACAAAATTCCTCCAGAGTTTCTGCCTATAGATAGTTTTCTAAGTTTGGAGAAGTAGAGTTTCTCCAAGCAAACAAAGCTTATAGGGTGTGTGTGTAAATGAGCAATTGATCCCTTGAAATATGAGTGGGGGGTCCTATTTATAGTGTTATGGGGTGTATAGGGGCGTGGTCCTGCTTAATGTCGAAGGTCTCAGCCAAACATCTGGGCCAAAACCGTGTAGAATCAAACTAGGGGAGAAAAACGGGGAAAATCGGGCAATCTGGGCACCAAGACCGCCAGGGCCGGCAGTCATGGGCTGGATGGCCACCATGGCCGGCGGTCATGGAGGCCAGGACCACCAGGGCCGGCGGTCATTACACCATGGCCGCCTGGCACACTGCGTTTCCCCCCGTTCTTTTCTTTTTCGCTCCCGGTCTCCTTTAATTCCTCCCCAATTTGATTCCACCGCATAGTTAACCCTTAATCATCCCAGAATCATCTTTTTTCCTTGATTAGTACTCCCCCAATCATCTCTTAATTGATTAATTACACATTAAGTCCTCATTTTGTGCCCAAATCATACCAAAAATACATTTACTATTAAGGGATGATTTAACTCTGATTTTTTACGAAAATCAGAGCTAAAATTAGTCTGCAAGTAATGTGTTTATGGGCTACTCAACTCTGGAAAAATCATATCTCATTAACTTGGACTTCTAAATTCATTCCTAACCCAAAAATAAATCAACTCAATATGATTGGGTTAAAATAAAGAAGGAAGCCCAAGCAATGAAATAAAATCCATTTTAGTGCATTAGACCTTGACATATTTTTATCCTAAGAATAATTCTTCTCATTAATCCTGGAGTCCAAACACATAAAGGTTAAATTTACCAAAACATATTTAATCTATTAAATTAAATTCTTATCATTGTGAATCGGATGATGATTGGAAACATAAGGCATGCACTAAAATGAGACATTGATTATACTATTATAATATGCCTTTAAATACAACTAATTATACCAATTATTATTATATGTTTGAATACACTAACTAGGTTTTGATTATCACAAACCTATGTGTAGTATGTGTTGTGCCTAACCATGAATTGCAGCTCACATGATGAGCCTCCAATCTGTGATCAAACATCACAATCAAGCCTTGGAAAATGAGTGAGTGGGATTAGTTTTGGATCATGAGATGTCGCTTTCAAAGTGCAAACTCCCATACCACTCATGTTTGTTTAATCCCTAATGGCATTAGTCAACAAACCTAGCACCTACCATTTTTGGGATTGATTTTGTGATAAAAACAACCTTAAACAATCAAAAGGCAGCTGAATTCAAACTTCCTAGGACCAACCTAGGACTATGCTAAACAATGTCATCAATGGTCAAAAAGCTGCAGTCTGATGGCTCTCGTGCCAAAGGGTGAAAGGGATAACATGGAAGAAGAACGTTGACACTCTGGCACCTCTGACAACAAAACAGGCTGGATTGAAAGGGATAGCTAACGGATCAATTTGAATTGAAATTATCCCTCCAGTCTCTATATAAAGAGATGCTGACTCAAGGAAATCTTTAAAGCTGCTAAAACAGAGATTCTAAATTAAAGCAAAGATAGTGCACTTGCAGTTCTCAAGTCAAGCACAAAAATAGAGAAAAACATTTTTCTTAGTTCATTCATTGTGAGACAATATTTAAAGAGAAACGTTGTTGTACTTAGTAATAGCTTCTGTATCAAAGGGTTTTGTACAAGGCAAAGCTAGGGAAAGTTTTGTGGTGAGTGTGTAAGGTTTGAGTTGAGCCTAAGGGAAAAACTTTTATTATAGGTTAGTGGTTGAACCCGTGAAAAACCATAATAAGAGTGAGTTAAAAATCTCAAGGTGGGATCCTTGAGTAGTGGAGGTAGTCCTGTGTGGCGAACCACTATAAATTCTATGTTATATTTTCCTAACCCTTTTCTTTTAGCATTTTAATTAGTGTGTTCATTAGTAGTCTTAAACACAATTTCAGAGTGAAAAATAGTTTAGCATCTGTGATGCCAAAATAGGTTTTAATCAGCAAGGCTAATTCACCCCAAACCCCCCCCCCC
>JAKUCV010004693.1:123409-180519 GCA_028386065.3 Turnera subulata
CCCCCCCCCCCCCCCCCCTTCTCTCTCTCTCTCAGCCACTACTGGGCCAACAATTGGTAACAGAGTAAGGAATCTCCATCTGTGGATTAATATCCAGGAGAAAAGATCATGGTATTTGAGGGAAACAACATCAACAATGCAATCTTCTTCAATCGTCTCAACTTTGATCATTGGAAGTTTCGCATGAAGACCTTTCTCGAAGGAAAGGATCTTGAGATGTGGGAAGTTGTAAATTCTCCTTACTAACGTTCTAACCAAAGAAATGAAGTCCTGGAGTGAAGCTGAAATGAAGAAAGCTAAACTAGATGCCCAAGCAAAGAATGCACTCCTTTGTGGCATCAGTCAAGCCGAATTTGAAAGAGTTAGATCATGCGAAATAGCACATGAAATTTGGAGTACTCTATGCATTGCACATGAAGGAACCAACCAAGTCAAAGAGTCAAAGATGAATCGGCTGATGAGAGAGTTTGAGCTGTTCCAAATGTTGCCTGATGAAACAATACAAGAACTTGACACAAGATTCACCGTCTTGTGTAACAACTTGGCTTGTCTTGGCAAAATCATTTCAAACAAGGAGAAGGTGACAAAAATCCTTCGATCTCTTCCCTCTGAATGGGAACCAAAGGTTACTGCTATTGAGGAAGCAAAAGACATGAACACTCTCACTTACAATGATCTAATGGGAAGCCTCATTGTTCAAAGGTCAAAATTTGAAGAAAAACCAAAGAAAAAGAAGGACATAGCTCTCAATTCTTCACATGAGAGTGATTCGGAAAGTGACCCTGATGTTGCTTTGATTACAAGAAGATTTGTCAAGTTTCTGAAAAAGAAAAATCAGAAGGGAAGAAACTTTAGAGGAGTGAAAGTTGATGAATCAAAGAAAAAGCAATTTTTGTGCTTTGGCTGTAATCAACCTGGGCACATTTGTCACAACCCGGGAATCCAAGGCGCACAGGGTTTCCATGGGCTTGCTGGTGCGCGTGTGGGCTGACTATTCTTGTTAGGATTTGGGCTGGCCACTTTGAATCTTAATAGGAATAGAGTTGTGATAGGAAACCTAGTTGCGATAGGAGTTCTATTACTAGTTGGAAAAGGGCTGAAACCTTGCGGCACCTATATAAATAGGACGCGTGAGGGGGAGTTGTTGGGCGTGTATTATTGTTGATGGTTTATTAATAATAGTACCGAGTCTTCTCCCAATTACTTCTCTTGCTTTATTATTCTCTTGGTTCTCTCTTTCGTGTGTTTGCGTGTGTAGGCTTACAAGTTAAGGGACGATCTTGCTTGTGCCGCACGGTGAGAGTGTGCATCCGCTGCGCCACACTCTTGGTCCGTGACAAGTGGTAGCGGAGCTTGACTTGCTGTTGGTGCCTTTTGGTTCGCCGTTGGTGCGATTTGGTGCGCTGCTGGTTCTGGTGGGTGCGCCAATTGGTTCGCGGGTGCGCTCTGGGCGCGCCTTTTTGGTTCGCGGGTGCGCTTTCTGGGTTCTGCTGGGCGCGCCTTTTGGCTCGACTGGGCGCACTTTTTGGCGCGACTGGGCGCACTTTTTTGCGCGATTGGGCTGCAGCAAGGCTAAGTTGGTACGAATCTTTTTTATTTTCTTTCGCAAACAAGAGTTGAATCCAGTGGTATTATTTGTTAACTTTTTGGCCTAGTCGACTTTTGTTGGTGCTTGGACAAAGTGCAATCTTGTTGTTTGTTTTCTTGGCTGGCCGATTTGTGCACCTTGTTGGAAGGGTGTCGATTGGCTTGGGGTTGTAGACGGCAGGGATTGTGAAACTTTGGAGCAGACCTTGGTGACTAGCGCGGGCAGAGAAGGGGCTGAATTGGGGTAGTTCTTGCGTGGAAAGTGATACTTGGGTACACTTTGCGTGGAAAGGATGGTTGAACCAACGGATGAGTTGGTGGGGTCTTCTCTTACCAAAGACGGGACAGAGAAGGATGCTGTACAAGCGACTGACGAGGAGCGTGGACGTCCAACAGAGCGGGACGCATCCAAACCCAAGAAGAAACATCGGTCACAATCGGTGAATCCTTGGACTTCCTTGGATAAACGGACGAGGGATCTCGAGGATCAGTTTGGGGTCTTTCAAACCGAGAAGGACAACTTGCTGGAAGACTTGGAGAGTACAAAGAACTGGATGCAAGGGGCACTACAGGAGTTGGCTGACAAGCTGCAACAAGAGTTCAGGCGGGACTTGAAGACTACTGTTGGTGACTTGCTGGTTCGTTTGTCTAGAGTCGAAGCAGGTTTGGCGGATCAGAAAGCGCTCAAGGAGGACGTGGTACTTTGCAAGGCAACACTTGCAAGCTTGGCGTCAGGAGGTGTACAGGGTTCGGCAAAGCCTAGAGCTAAAGTAGAGATTCCGAAGCCACAGGCATATGATGGTTCGCGGTCTGCTAAGAAGCTTGATGGGTTTTTGTTCGATATGGAGACATATCTTGCTCGGTTGGGTGTCACCGAGGAACCAGAAAAGGTGCAAACGGCGGCGATGTATCTTTCTGAGGCTGCGCACTTATGGTGGCGACGCAGGGTGTCTAATCCTGGAGTGGAGGGTGCATTACCTTCATGGGATGGGTTCAAGGCCGAACTCAAGACACAATTCTATCCACAACATGCTGAGAGGGAGGCACGGGACAAGTTGCGAACACTCAGGCAAGGGGATAGTATTCGGAAGCATGTTCAGGATTTCCAGGAGTTGCTATTGGAGATCCACATGCCGGAGACAGAGGCATTCTATGCTTTCATGGGTAGTCTGAAACGATGGACACGGGATGAGTTGGATCGACGAGGGGTGAAGACATTGTCGGAAGCCATTGCCAGTGCTGATTCTTTGATGGAGTTCACTGGGACGCCGGGGCGAAGGCAATCGCCAACACGGGACGTCGTTGGCAAAGGTGGTGGGGAAAATGTCAAGCAGGAGGGAAGTAGCGTTAAGTGCTTTCTCTGCAAGGGGCCTCATCGAAAGATCGACTGTCCAAAGAAGAACAGACTATCGGCAGTGAAGCGAGTAGATGTGGACTCTGGGGATGATCAAGAAGCTGATGTCAAGATGGCTACTTTGAGGAAGCTGAGTGCTATAGATTCGTCTAAGCATGTGCAAGATAAGGGGAGAATGTTTATCAAGTTGTCGATTTATGGGGAAGAGCTGGATGCCTTAGTTGATACCGGGGCGACTCACAATTTCATGGAGGTAGATGTGGCCAAGAGATTGGGGGTTCGGTTCAGAAAGGTGGAAGACACTATCTTGAAGCCGGCAAACGCGAGGGAACAACCTATTATTGGAATTGCACATGATGTCAAGGTTGACATAGGCGAGTGGTATGGCAAGGTTGACTTCACTGTGGTGCCTATGGATGACTATTCAGTGGTTCTTGGGATGGAGTTTCTTTCGAAGAAATAAGCTGAAGTCTTTGCTAAGGAAGGAAGGATAGTACTTCACGGGAACAAGCAAGACTTTACTTTGTACCCGATGCGTGAGGGTGCTTTGAAAGAGAAGCAGGCTCTTACAGCAATAAGGGTGGTGCCAGAAACGAGTTCGAGGGTCAAGTCTACACAAGTTAGGAGGACTCCTATTATGCAGATTTTGGCGGACAGACTTGTTCGATGGCATGGTACGGATGCACCAGTGGTCGAGTATCTTGTGCAATGGAGAGGGAGTCAAAAAGCAAGATGGATAGGCGAGCACAGGTTGCGAAAGTTCGGGCGAAGGATAGCTGCCTATCGTCGAACGGCAACGAGGACGTTGCCAGAATAGGTGGGGGAGAATGTCACAACCCGGGAATCCAAGGCGCACAGGGTTTCCATGGGCTTGCTGGTGCGCGTGTGGGCTGACTATTCTTGTTAGGATTTGGGCTGGCCACTTTGAGTCTTAATAGGAATAGACTTGTGATAGGAAACCTAGTCGCGATAGGAGTTCTATTACTAGTTGGAAAAGGGCTGAAACCTTGCGGCACCTATATAAATAGGACGCGTGAGGGGGAGTTGTTGGGCGTGTATTATTGTTGATGGTTTATTAATAATAGTACCGAGTCTTCTCCCAATTACTTCTCTTGCTTTATTATTCTCTTGGTTCTCTCTTTCGTGTGTTTGCGTGTGTAGGCTTACAAGTTAAGGGACGATCTTGCTTGTGCCGCACGGTGAGAGTGTGCATCCGCTGCGCCACACTCTTGGTCCGTGACACATTAAGGCCGAATGTCCCAACGTAAGGAAATCCAAGTTTGTCAACTTCAAGAACAAAGGAAAGAGAGCAATGGCAGCTTGGCATGACCTGGATCCAAATGATGAATCGGGTGAAGAGGAATCGACTATTCTTTGTCTTATGGCACAAGAAGAAAAAGGGTAAACTACTCTAGCTCATCTAATTTTTCCTTTGATGAACTGCATGATGCATATGATGAGTTATATGAGAGCTTTAAACCATGGCTAAGACAAACAAAGCATTAAAAAGAAAGGTAGAACTATTAGAATCTGAAAAGAAAGAGTGCATGATAAAATATGAAGAAATTGCTAAAAATCTGACTTTGTGCAATAATGACTTTGAAGACGCCAAAGCGGATAAAGAAACTCTTGCTAAGTCACATAAGGATCTTGAGCAACAAATTATTGCATATAATACAAAACTTGCACATGAAAATTCAAATCTGAAAAGGACTGTGGAATCTCTGGAAAGTATACTAGAAAAGTTTGATTATGGTAGTAAAGGTTTAGATATGATACTACGTCAACAAAGACATACTTTACAAAAAGTTGGTCTAGGGGCTACACATCACGTGTTTGGGCAGCATGTGAGTCCAACACCATTTTCAAAAATATGGAGAACTAAAAAGAATCATGAAGGTAAGTTCATTAAACCTACATCTAGTCATAATGTCACATGTCATTTTTGCAAAAGACATGGACACAAAATAAAATATTGTATTTTTAGAAGGAAGAATTGTCCTATAAAATTCATGTGGGTACCCAAAGGTACCAAAACTAATTTGCAAGGATCCAAGCAAGTCTGGGTACCGGAAACTTGATATTGTAACAGGTGAATTGGAATGAGTGGGTACTTGATAGTGGGTGCTCAAGGCATATGACGGGTGATATGTCCAAGTTCTCATCCTTGAATCCGAGAAGTAAAGGTTCTGTCACCTTCTGTGACAAATCGAAAGGGAAGGTGTTGGGTATTGGTAACATCGAAACAGTTGAACTTTGGCTTAGAAGATTGGGGCATGCACATCATGAGCTAATTGCAAATCTTCAAAACAAGGAACTTATGAGGGGACTGCCTATGTTGAAGTTTGAAAAAGAGAAGGTATGTCACTCATGCCAATTTGAAAGCAATTCAAAAGCTCATTCAAGCCTAAAAAGTACATCTCCACTACCAAACCACTTGAGCTACTACACCTTGATCTATTTGGACCTATTAAAGTGGTAAATCTTGGAGGTAAGTGTCACACTTTTGTTATTGTTGATCACTACTCTCGTTTCACATGGGTCATCTTCCTCTCACAAAAGGACCATGCACTTTATGAATTTGCTTCCTTGATAAGAAAACTTCAAAATGAAAAAGGTTATAAATTAGCCAAGATTAGGAGTGACCTTGGTGGTGAATTTGATAACCTTGTCTTTAATCATTTTTGTGATGAACATGGCATTGAACATACATTCGCGGCTCCTAGAACTCCCCAACAAAATGGGGTAGTAGAAAGGAAGAACCGAACTTTACAAGAAATAGCTAGGACAATGTTAAATGAACAATCTTTGCCAACTTACTTTTGGGCTGAAGCAGTAAACACTGCTTGCTATATCCTAAATCGTGTAACAATTAGATCACAAGTAGAGAAAATTCCATATGAGCTTTGGCATGATAGAAAACCAAACATTAGCTACTTTAAGCTTTTTGGGCCAAAATGCTTTATACTAATTACTAAGGACTGTTTAGGAAAGTTTGATGCTAAATTTGATGATGGTGTGTTTCTTGGATACTCAACTAGGAGTAAAGCATATAGGGTCCATAATTAAAAAACTCTTATAGTTGAGGAATCAATACATGTTGTATTTGATGAATTTGAGCAAACTAACAATGGTGTTGATGATGAGAATGTGCTTAGCCAGGATAAACAACTAGGAGATATCCTTGTTGATATCCCTGAAAAATCTGTTGAGATTGAAAGGGAGGAAAAAGTGCCAATTGCAAATGCAATTCAAAATGGACCCCTTTCACATTCTACACCATCTGCTGTTCATGACGTTTCGGCATTGAAAATGCCAAAAGGACTTTCAACCAGTGATATTATTGGAGATCCATCTAAAGGGGTAACTACAAGAGCCTCCCTACATAATCTGAACTCTCATCAGGCTTTTCTGTAACAAATTGAGCCCAAAAACATAAATGATGCCATTAATGACAAAAATTGGGTGATGGCAATGCAAGAAGAACTCAACCAATTTGAGAAAAGTGATGTTTTGGAATTAGTTCCTAGACCCACCAATTATCCAATAATTGGAACCAAATGGGTATTTAGGAATAAATTGGAAGAGGGTGGAAATGTGACAAGGAACAATGCTAGGCTTGTGGCACAAGGCTACAACCATGAAGAAGGAATTGACTTTGATGAGACCTTTGCACCCGTAGCTCGCCTAGAGTCCATTCAGATGCTACTTGCATATGCATCCTATAAGTCCTTTAAACTATACCAAATGGATGTGAAAAGTGCCTTTCTGAATGGTGTAATCATGGAAGAGGTGTATGTGGAGCAACCTCCCGGATTTGAGGACTATGAGCATCTAAAACATGTCTATAAGCTCAAAAATGCTCTATATGGACTCAAACAAGCTCCAAGGGCATGGTATGACAGGTTAAGTACATTCATTCTCTCTCAAAACTTTGTTCGAGGTAAAGTTGATTCTACACTCTTTGTGAAACACCAAAAGAATGTCTGAATTATTGTGCAAATTCGTGTTGATGATATATTATTTGGTGCTACTAATGATGCTCTATGTCATGATTTTGAAAAACTAATGCATAGTGAATTCGAGATGAGCATGATGGGGGAACTGAACTTCTTTCTTGGATTCCAAATCAAAAAATATGATGATGGCATCTTCGTTGGTCAAACCAAATACACAAAGGAACTACTGAAACGGTTTGTCATGTCAGACCAAAGTGAGCCCAACTCCTATGTGCACGACAACAAAGCTTGATAAAGATGAATCCAGTAAAGATGTGGACATTAAGAAATATAGGGGTATGATTGGAAGTCTCCTCTATCTTACTGTAGACCTGACATTATGTTTAGTGTGTGCTTGTGTGCTCGCTTTCAAGCATGTCCTAAAGAATCTCATTTGAGGGCTATTAAAAGAATCTTTAAATACCTAAATGGAACACCCTCTCTAGGTCTTTGGTATCCCAAGGTTGAATCATTTAATTTAATTTGATATTCTGATGCTGACTTTGCTGGATGCATGCTTGATAGAAAGAGTACTAGTGGGACAGGCCAATTCTTAGGAAATTCACTAGTTTCTTGGTCTAGTAAGAAACAAAATTCAATAGCTACATCAACAACCGAGGCAGAGTATGTAGCTGTAGGATCTTGTTGTGCACAACTTCTTTGGATGAAACAAACATTACTTGACTATGGTTTGAAGTTTGATGCTATACCAATTTTATGTGATAGTTCTAGTGCCATAAATTTTACTAAAAATCCTATTCAACACTCAAGAACTAAACACATAGAAATAAGGCACCATTTTATTAGAGATCATGTGCTTAAGAAAGATATAACACTTGAATTTGTCACAACCGAGAGGCAGCTTGCAGATATATCACAAAACCTTTGAAGCAAGAACAATTTGCAAAAATTCGGTTGTAGCTTGGTATGTGTAATGCTTTTTAAATTTAAGGACATCCGGGTATGTTTTTCTGATTATTTTGAGCAAATAACATGCATTCAAAACATACACATATCACTTAGAAAATCTGAGCTATGATGAGCCTAAAAAGGATGGGCTAAAAGTCTACACAAAGTGGGTTAATGGTCAGAAAAGAAATCTGGACGATTTGACATCTACGAGACCATTATGTCGACAGCTGTGAGAAAAGGATTAAAATAAAAATCACGGGTCTGACACAAATGCAAGTGGACGGAAAGTGGCTACAGTGTTGGCTTGGACAGTGAGTTGAATTGCTGGGGAGATAATCGTTACCTATCAGTCTATATGGTTGAGTGTTATGGTTCCCATAAAACTCCATATTAACCGTTAGACACACATAGAAACCCAACTCCACTACTTAACCTCATTCCTTATCCAACCATCACCTCACACCGAAATTTCAGCCATTATCACCTCAATTAATTCTCTAAATCTTCGGTTACCAGCTATGGGAAGAACAAAAGTCTCCTCCAAACCCTCCAACACCGAAACTCTTACGCCTCCTACCTCCCCAAAGAATTCCTCCACTCGGGTAACAAGAAATTCAAAACCTCCTCCATCAAATCCTTCCACAAGACCTCCAAATACTTTGCTAAAACCCCTTAAAAAATGAAAACACTCCTCTCCAAAGATGTCTTCCACTCCTTCAAACCCACTTGTACCAATCACTGACCAAGAGGCTCCAAAAACTCTTGCAAATATTGCAGCCTCCACTGATGAATTCTTTTCCCAGATTCGAAATCCTCCACACCTCACTGACAAAATTCCGTGCTTTGAAGAGGAAATCAATGATTGATCACTTTGTGAAGGAACTCGACCTTGAGAAGCAGACCAAGGTACTTGAGCTTGTTCAAAAGCAACCCTCACTTATTGACCTCCCTCCTGTTGACAATCCTTCAACCACCTAGAATATCTTTGAGGTTCCTCCTGACCCTACCATTGAAAATCAACCTGGGAACCTTAGGAATTCCTCTGAGAAAACAATCTCAGACGATGACACCCCTTAGCTCAAAAATACCCTGCCAAAAGAGCCAAAACCACCTCAGCTCCACAAAAGAAGGCCCCTTTCAGACGTGAAAAGCTTATGGCTTCTGCGATGCCAAAACGGAATCTTCGCAGCAGCACTCAGGAACAGCACTTGAGAGGTCTAGTGTCTAGGAAAAGAAAAGAGAAGATTGTATATGAGGTTGCTGGGTTTGATGATGATGATGATGAGGATGAGGAAATTCCAAATGTAACGCTTGAGGGTGTCATAGGAGACACACCTCTTGTTGCTCCAATTGAAGAAGATGGTTCTGAGAGTGAAGAATGTTACGAGCCTACTGTTAAGCATGTTAGCAAGTCTGGGAAATTGTCTAGGTCTAAAACGAAGGCAAAGGAGAACACTGAAGATGCAAAGGACCCCACTGGAATTATGGGTAACAAATTCAAATTCTTGAAAACTGTTTCAGTGCACTTTGATGATCTAACCGGGTCTGGGGTTTAAGAGATTGTGGAGCGTACTCAACTCACCAAACTGGCCACACTTCAGGTATCTGCCTATGAATTTCTTGTCCAAGATTTTCATTCCAATATGATACCGAAGCATGATGATAGTGGAAATACAATTGGTCTACAAAGCACGAACAGTGGCATTTCTGTCTTTGTTGATACTAAATTGATTGGGAAGCTGCTGAACTTGAAAAAGGGGTCTATTAGATACTATAACACCGGTTCTGGAAATTCGGTTAATGTGCCCAACACCCTTAGTGTTTCTGAGTAGAGAAAAATTCTCTTTGGGCAGTCTACTAAGAAGGATGACTATCAGGACCTCTCAGTTGAGCATAGGCTTGTTCTTTACTTCATCACATGAGTCCTGATTCCTCGAAATGGTCACCAGACTTTGCTCAAGACTTATGACATGTGGCTTGTAGGTTGTTTGCTGACCAATAGTAATGTGGACTATGGCTTCACAATCTTCCATCGTCTTCGGCTCTCTTCTGGTCGACCTTATGGACACCTCATCACCTTGATTGCTCTCCATTTTGTTGTGATTCCCACCAATGTGCATTATCCTATTCTTGGCGACTCCATATGTACAACTACTCTTAACAAAATGCACCTTAAAAAGAATAAGCATGGGATCTTCTATGTGGTTCAGTCGAGTGCCTCTAAGGATGCTCGCATTGAGGCTCTTACTGAGGAGATAAAGGATGTGAAAGAGGAGCTTCTTGAGCTTAAAGGTATGATGAGCAAGCTTATGGAAATGGGTAAAGCACAGCTAGATTTGTTGATTGTAGAGGATGCAGATGAGTCTACTGATGCTGATGAGTCTACTGATTCCTCATCCGACCAGAAATCTGCTAGTGTTTGACTTCCACATGGCCATCCAAATCTGATGCTCACCTAGGATCATGCATGTTTTATTTATGCTTGTTTTTCTGTTTCTTGTAGTTTGCTGGTAGTTTTGGCATCTTTGGTGCCAATATGTCTTTCTATTGCTGTCTACTTGGTTCTTGACGGGTTCTGTCTACTGTCTATTACTGTTGTTTCTATTATGGCATTCTCGGTGCCAATCTGTCCACCCTTGTTGTGCTTTTTGTGATGCCAAAAGGGGGACAGATTACTAGGTTGAGGGAGAGATTTAGGTTCGGGAGCATGTGGATCTGTGTTTTTCGACATGTTCATTCTCTTTTAATATAATGTGGCTTCTAAATTCTATGTCTTCAATTTATTTTTCTGCTCCTTATGCTCTACCACTTGAAAGATGGACAAATTGGAAAAATATTTTGTCTAGGGGGAGCATATGTTGAGGGGGAGCATACATTCACATCTCCACATTTGTTTAAGGTTTTTCATCATTAAAAAGGGGGAGAATGTGAATCGGATGATGATTATGAAGTTGCTTAAGGATAATTAATTGAGCTTATTAACATAAGGCATGCATGATATCGTGTCTACTGTCACAAATGGTTCCTACAAGTGCACAGGGTAGTTGTAGTACTTTATCAATGTCGTATCCACGAATTAGGCTTGAAACAATTAGTCGGAAGTGAAATTTTTGGGTGAATGCTAATTAAAACTTAAGTCAAGCAGGAATAAGAAGTAATGAGTAGGAAAAGGTCTGATTTGGTGAAGTCTTAGGCATTTGAGGTTCACATGCCTTGCCCTTATGCTCTAAATTACTCAACAACATCATGATAGGCTGAGCCTGTCTGACGCCCTGTATTTAATGAGATGTCTTGAAGGGGCTCCCAACCTAATGTACTACCAATGGCTTTTGATCTTATTGGTAGTTCCCTAAGCTTCCATCTACCCCTTGTCACTGGAATAGACGTCCACTTAGAGGTAAAGTTTTGGTATTGGTGCTAAGTACCCACAGTCTCTCCCTATCTTCTTCCGAACGGCTAGGGAAGGCTGACTATTGTTGTTCTAGCACACTTGGCTTCTCCTTTCGGTCCTTCACCAAGCTGCTACTTGATTAAAATAAGCTTCTCAATAACCAATCAAGAATCAGATTAAATGGTATTATATTCTCGGCTGTGCTGCAACAGGCTGAGCCTGTGCTGAGCCCTTCGACAATACAAGATCGACTATAAGACTAGTTCTTGCAGGCGCTCTCAAACTATACTGAACCCATTTGTTTTCACTCACAGGTTCCTCCCAAGATTCTCACTCATCCTAATGCTTTCGCATCGGTCAAACCAAGGGGATTAAGACTTGGTGTTGAGGCTAATTCCTCAATTAGTTCCTAGCTTTTGTCAAAACTAAGAACTAAGGGTTGGTTGTTGTTGTTCCAGCAACTATGGTTTCTCCTTTCGGTCCTTCACCTAGCTACCTATAATCATGCATCGGTTTGATCAAGACTCAGACATGGAGCAAGTTTGCAACAACCAAAACAAAAAAAAAAACATAAGATGAGCAATTTATTGTAATAAGAACAGAGACATGCTTCACCCCTTCAACCTAAGAGGGATTGTTTAATTCATAATCTGAATTACAAAATCAATGGGGATAAAGGTTGGCATAAGGATTGGAACAAATCTGGAGGTTAGGGACAACACAATTTCTGCCTAGAAAAGGCTGCAGCATCGTGTTTCCCCTTGAACCCTTTGTCCAAAATTTCTGCAGATATGGGTGTTTGATCGATGGTGTATTCGATGTTTAGTTCTTTCTTCCTTCTTCTTATTTATAGGCGTGGATCCTCTTCTTCTTTCTTCTCCCACTTGCTGGAAGGTATGGAAGTTGGGCAAGTTGAGCTTTAGTTGCCCATCTTGTTCCTCGGGATAAGGTGCCATGGGAGGTGTGCTGATAGGATGAATCCTTCAGATCTGTAGATTTTAGAAGACTTTTGGGGAGGATAATAGTTGTTTAAATGCAATATTCTTTGGGCAAAATGATTACTTCCTCTTTCCTATAGAGAAAGTCTTCTGAACTGCTCAGGTTATGATTGCAGAATTGAAAGTTCTGCAAGTGGCTGAGTTTTAAATGTATTCTTCGCTTTTCTGGTTAGCTGCAGATTCCACAGGCTGAGCCTGTGATGAGCCTGTGGTGGGCCTGTATGCAATCTCTCTCCATTCTTCTCTGCAATTGAATTCAGCTCCTCTTGCGATTGATGTGGTGGCATGATGGCTTTGTGGATCAAGGCAAAGGTGGTGAATTCCATTGGAAATCTTGTGATTGGAGGGGGGTTCGTAGCTCTCTACCGGTTCTGCAATGAACGGCAGGCTCGAAACAGGCTCATGCTGTGGCAGAGGCTGTTTCTTCCAATTCTCCAATAAAATATCCAAAATTCTTCAAAATGTACCTGGAATCACTAATCATACAGTAAGGGACAAAATTTAAGGGAATATGATGAAATAATGCGAAGTAAGGCATATAACCATGATGAATTGAGAGCAAATATATCTAAAATCATGCCTAAAACTATGCATATTTCATGTGCATCAAAATACCCCAAACTGAAGATTTTGCTTGTCCTCAAGCAAACAAAACGAAGAGAAAAGAGGGCATGAATTTGAAAGGAAGTAAAGACAATTCCAATGCATCAAATTTTCACTAGGTTTCTTCCTTGTGATGTCCTAATGCAGGCATCCAATTATTTTTCTTCAAAACTGCATTCAATTCCAACCAAATTCCTTGTCAGTAGTTTTTGTCCTAAAAATCACAGGAATTGCAACTGGCCTCTATTCCTTCTGCCATTTGAGGGACTCGTTTAAAGATTGAAGTAAAAAACAATAACTCATTTGCAGACCCATTACCTCTCGTCTCCACTAATGTGCATAAGTCATCAAGCTAGGATCACTAAGACTTTATCTGTGTTGTATTGAGGCTGGGTGAGGGTTATCAAAGGAGGGTGGATGGAATGTACAAGGGTCAATGGCTTGTGAGCTCGATTCTTTTGTTCTTGTTCATGAACAGCCTGAGACAGTTAGAGGCTGTTTGTGTTTTCTGAGATCTCATGCCATTTAGCAACTGTGTCCCATTGTTTCACCCATTCTTGATGTAACCACTGACTCCAACAGATGGATTGGATTTGTGTTCTTTGGTGGAGTATGATTTCCCAGATATTACCGTTGTCCTTCCTCCCTTTCTTTATTTTTGTTTTTCTTTTCTTTTTTTCTTCAACCCATATGTTTCTTTTTCTCTTTTTCTTTTTCAAGGGAGGATGAAGTACATGCATCTGGTGGTATTTTAATTTTTGTATTGGCTGAGTATGGGCAGTCTCATTTTCTAATCTTAATCAAATCTTGCTCACAGGCTCATCGACAGGGTGAGGCTGTTTGAAGGAGTTTGTTCCCTTAGACACTGATGGCCACTGCTCATGGCTGCAAATGGTTGAGGTGGGATGTGCATGGTGAATGAATGAAATAGGTCCATCATAATCAGCTCAAATGGGGTTGCAAGGGTTGATGAGTGAAGCAAGGATTGGTGTAGTCTGTTTGGTGTGCCAAAAGATGGCCTAGATCCCTTCTTTGCTTGTAAACTTTGCTTAAATTTCGTCTTGACAGAGGTAATGGCCTGCTCTAATGTAAACAGGCTGAGCCTATTTCGTTTAGAAAATTCCTTAACAGGATCCTTCTCATCTGACAGAATTCGTGAAATGCAGTTGCTTGATTATTCATGTTCTTGCTTGTTTTGCGAAAGTAAGACAAGTCATGAGATTAGAACCTGAGCAGAATTAAATGGAACAAGAGAGAGTGCATACATATAAGGACAGACTCACATTGGGAGAAACATAGTGAAAATAGATAAAAATTGGAATTGCATTACATGAACATCAGAAATCACACAGTCATAAATTGGTAAAATTGCACCCTAAAAATCCCAAACTGAATATCTACAGTGTCCTCACTACAAAGACAAAACAAAAGTAGGGTACAATGCCACAACAAAGATACACAAAGAAAAGAAATATACAACCACAATTCGAAAGACAAAAAAGTGCTAGTCCAAGATACATGAACACTAAAATGCCTAAACTGAAAGTCAAGCTATCAGCAGTGGAGTTGAGTTATCCTAAACTAGGTTAGAATGTGCTGCAGGGGAGGCAGGTTAGTTCCTGGGCTGTTTTTGCGCTGAAGGAGGTTGAGGTCTATCCCACCGCCGGGGCTGGTGAGGTGGGTACGAGGGCGGCGGGTGTAATGGGTAAGTGGGTTTTGTGGTGTTGTGGTGGGTGGTGATGAGGAGGTGTCTCGGTCGGTGGTTGTGGTGTATGTGGGTGGTGAAGGCAAGGGGAGGAGGGGTGCGGTTGGGGTTTGTGTTGGAAGGTATAGGCGAGCGAACTCGCTGATGAGGATATGGAGGGGAGGGAGGTCTGGGTTTAATTGTGGTGTTGGGGAAACAAGGAAGGGCTGTAGTGGTGGTGGATTGATGGGTAGGTTTCTTTGGATGAATTGGAATAGAGGACGGGTTATGGTGTAGGTACCGGGTTGCTCTGTTGTGGGGATAGGGTTAGGTGGGTTGGAGGACGAAGGGGGTGTTGTTGGTGGGGTGTTTTTGTTGCTGCTGGCCATGATGGTGAAGGGAGGAATTTTGACATTTTTTGGGTTTGTAATAGTGGGTAGGCGAGAGGAAGAAGGTGAAATGAAAACTGGAGGAGCAAAGACTTTTTTTTTAGCCAATGAACAGGTGCAATAATCGGTGAAGCAGTGGAAAAATGAAAGGTTATGTCTGCTGGGTAATGATTGTTACCGCCCACTCATTTATGTGTGTGCCCCCCATTTTCAGAGTTTGGGTGGTGTCTATTTGCATGAATGACACGTGGATAGGGAGGGTATAATTACGTTGGGCAGATTTTATGACGCGTGAGACAAATTTTCCCCAGTTCCTCTTTTTGCGCTGGGTACTGTAGTCGAAACAGGCTCAACCTGTTTGTCACTACAGGGCCACAGGCTGTCCTTTGGTAGAGACATTGTGTACAAGGGGAAAATCGTTTTCTATTTTCACCGAGACCCTAATTCTAGCATTTTGTTCGAGACCCCCTATTGCTAAATACCCTCCAAGCCCGAGAAATCGTCTAGATAAGTGGTTAGACTAAGGTGGAAGTTCGACACAGGCTCAGCCTGTGGTTAGGCTGTGGTGAGGTGAGCCTGTGGAAGCATCAAAAGACTCCTTTTGCGAAAATTATTGAAGCTAGTTATTTAAAAAGGGTGTAGAAGAACTTTCCTGAAGAATTTTTGACTTGATGGTTCCTTTTCTTGAATTGCAGCACCTAGTAAAAACAAAAGAAAACACACAAAGGAAAAACAAACTGAAAGAAAGTAAAGTAAAGAAAACTTGAAAATTACCACACTTGGGGTTTTCCCAAGTGCGTGCTTCTTTTACATTTTTTAGTTAGACACTTCCCCATTTTGCTAGTTTGGAGGTGGATCGTGGAGCAACTGAGTCTCCTGATACTCATTGGTCCTTGTGTAATATAGCTTCAGCCTGTGTCCATTCACCTTGAACGGACACGTCTGCTCATGGTAGATTTCAACAGCTCCATGGGGGTAACAGTGTGACACTGTGAAATGTCCAGACCACCTTGATCGAAGCTTTCTAGGGAATAGCTTGAGGCGAGCATCGTAAAGAAGAACTTGGTCCCCTTCCTTGAATTTCTTGGGCTGGATCCTACCGTCAAGCCACTTCCTTGTCTTCTCCTTGTACAACTTGGCATTCTCATATGCCTCCAGCCTCAGCTCGTCTAGTTCATTGAGCTGCAACAGCCTCTGCTCTCCCATGGTCTGTGTATCAAAATTTAGAGCCTTAATAGCCCAATATGCCTTATGTTCAAGTTCCACAGGTAGGTGGCAAGCTTTTCCAAAGACAAGGCGATATGAAGTGGTGCCAATGGGTGCTTTGTAGGCTGTGCGGTATGCCCAAAAAGCATCATCAAGCTTTAGTGCCCAATCTTTATGCGATGGACCCACTGTTTTTTCCAAAATTTGCTTGATCTCTCTATTTGTTACCTCAACTTGTCCACTTGTTTGAGGATGGTAGGGAGCGGCCACTTTGTGTCTGATTCCATACTTTCTCAAGAGAGCTTCAAACTGTCTTTTTGAAAAAAGAGTGCCTCCATCACTGATTATGGCTCTTGGGGTGCCAAATCGAGTGAAGATATTTTTCTTCAAGAACTGTATCACTACCTTGGCATCATTGGTCGTGGAGGGAATGGCCTCAACCCATTTGGAAACATAATCAACAGCTACCAAGATGAGTTGTCCCATATGAACTTGGGACTGGTCCCATGAAATCAATCCCCCAAACATCAAACAGCTTCACCTCTAGTATACCCTGTTGCGGCAACTCTTGCATCCTCGAGATGTTCCATGTGTGTTGGCATTCCTTGCAAGCTACCACCCAGTTGCGTGCATCCCTAAACAAAGTAGGCCAATACAGGCCAACTTGTAGGACCTTAGAGGCTATTCGGGTTGCTCCACGGTGTCCTTCATACTGTGTATTGTGGCAACTGTACAGGACCTGTGCCACTTCTTCTTCAGGAATACATCGTCTGATCATCCCATCTCAACACCTTCTAAACAACAAAGGTTCGTCCCAGAGGTAGTTCTTTATATCAGAGAAGAACTTTTTCCTCTGAGAGTAACTCTGGTCAGGTGGAAGGACTCCATAGGCTAAGAAGTTGACAATTTCTGCATACCACGGCATGAGCCTGTGGGTGACACTGTGGATGGTTGAGGTTGTTAACTGGGAGATGATCATCAATGGACGTGTTCTCCCTTGGCATGTGCTTTGGGGTAGTCTGGATAAATGATCAGCTACCACATTCTCTGTACCGTTCTTGTCCCGAATCTCCAAATCAAATTCTTGAAGTTGAAGGATCCACCTTAGAAGTCTTGGCTTGGTCTCTTTCTTTTTCAATAGGTATTTCAGGGCTGAATGGTTAGTGTGTATGATGACCTTGGAGCCCAGCAGATATGCTCGAAATTTGCCAATGGCAAAGACCACTACCAAGAGTTCCTTCTCGGTTGTGGCATAGTTGATCTGTGCATCATCCAAAGTTCTGCTGGCGTAATAGAATGCATAAAGCTTGTTGTCCTTCCTCTGCAACAGCACAACCCCTACAGCATGGTCACTGGCATCACACATGATCTCAAAGGGCTGACTCAAATCTAGGGGATGAATGATTAGGGCTGTGGTCAATGCGGTTTTGATCCTGTGAAAATTATCTAAACAAGATTCATCAATTACAAATTCGGCATCTTTACTATGGAGATTCGTCAAAGGTTTTGCAATCTTTGAGAAATCCTTAATAGAGCGCCTATAAAAACCTGCATGGCCAAGAAAAGCTCAAATTTCCTTAACAGAATTAGATGGTGGAAGTTTTTCAATGATGTCAATTTTAGCTTGGTCTACCTCAATACCACGGCCTGAGATCTTATGCCCAAGGACAATACCTTCTGTTACCATGAAATGGAATTTCTCCCAATTGAGCATGAGGTTAACAGCCTCACACCGTGCTAGCACTATTTCAAGGTTAGCCAAGCAAATATCGAAAGAAGTGCCATAAACAGAAAAGTCATTCATGAATACCTCCAATATATGCTCCATCAGGTCATGGAATATGGCCATCATGCAACGCTGAAAAGTTGTAGGGGCGTTGCATAAACGGAATGGCATGCGCCTATATGCAAATGTTCCATAAGGGCATGTAAATGTGGTTTTATCCTTATCACTCGGGTGGATTGGGATCTGGAAGAATCCAGAATATCCATCCAAGTAGCAAAAATGTGTATGCTTGGCAAGTCTTTCTAACACTTGATCAATGAATGGTATAGGAAAATGGTCTTTCCTAGTGGCCTTGTTGAGCTTCCTGTAGTCTATGCACATTCTCTAACCCGTGACAGTCCTAGTTGGTATGAGTTCCTCATTTTCATTTTTTACTATTGTCATGCCTCCTTTCTTAGGAACTATATGCACTGCACTAACCCAAAGACTATCTGAAATTGGATATATGATCCCAGCTTCTAGTAGTTTCAGAATTTCCTTCTTAAACATCTCTTTCATATTTTCATTTAATCTTCTCTGTGGTTCTATTATGGGTTTGCTACCTTCTTCTAAAAGAATGCGATGCATGCACAGGTTAGGACTGATACCTGTTAGGTTATCAATGGTATACCCTATCGCCCTTCGGTGCTTGTTGACAATAGTGCGCACCTTTTCCTTTTCCTCCTGTGAAAGGTTAGCTGCAATAATAATAGGAAATGAGAAAGTTTCAGGGTCTAAATAGATATACCTGAGCTTGGGTGGAAGAGGTTTCATTTCCACCCTTGGTGCCTCTCTTGCAAGTTTTGGTTCAGCAAGTACTATAACAGGCTCTGAAACAGCATCAGTCTCTTGTTCTACAGCATGGCCCTGTGTGTCTATTTATGGCACTGTTTCTTCTGCCATAAATTTTGCTACTTCCTACAGGGCTGTTTCGTCTCCCTCAACGACTCCAATGACTAAGCACCCCAGGAGCTCATCCTCATGTGTCTCCATGAGTTGGGATGCCTTGACTAGCACATCAACAGGGTCTGGCACAACAACTACCATGTAGCACTGTCCAGCTCCGAATTCATTTCTTTGTGCCTTCTGGACATTGAACTCTATTGTTTTTTCCCCAAGTCGTAGTGTCAATGTCCCATTGGTGAAGTCGGTCACAGCTCCTGTTGTGGCTAAGAACGGGCGTCCCAAAATGATGGGTGTCTTCTCATCCTCCGTCATGCTCATCACTACAAAATCTATAAGGATGAAGAAATTGCCAACCTTGACAGGCACATCTTCCAATACTCCTACAGGATACACAAGTGAGCGGTCAGCAAGCTGAATGGTCATCCTCGTGGGCTTGATGTCTCCAAGGTTCATGTTCTGAGTGATGGAAAGTGGTAACAGGCTGACACGGGCTCCTAGATCACATAGGGCTCCTTCAATTTTCTTGTCCCCGATGTCGCAAGGTATTGTGAAGCTTCCAGGATCTGAGCACTTCCTAGGTAGATGGTGTTGAATGAGAGCGCTCCCCTGAGGTGTCATGGCTACAATCTCAATGTCATTAATGGTTCTCTTCTTTGTCAAAATATCTTTGAGGAATTTAGCATATGAAGGCATTTGTGTAACCACATCACTGAAGGGCACATTGACATATAGCTTACTCAGTATTTCTTTGAACTTACGAAATTGCTTCTCCAGCTTGGATTTGTGGTATACTTCTGGGTATGGGATAGGAGGTTGATAAGGTAGAATAGTCTAGGGTTGTTTCTCAACTCTTCTCGTGTTAATAGGCTCAGCCTGTGTCTGTACTGTCTGTCCAGAGCTGGATGTCGATGGTGAGTTTTTTGATGCAAGAATACAAGTAAAGGGTAAAGGAGAAAGTGAACACAAGTGATTTAGAGTGGTTCCCCCTCACCAGGTACTCCACTACTTAAAGGTTCCTTACTTTATGATTTCAAACACTCACTACGCTTAGGTTTTTTAGGGTTCAACCTTAACCTCTACAAACACAAGCTTTTCTTGGCTAAGCTCAAACCTTTACAAGCTTTTTACAGGCTAAGCTCTATTCCTAGACTTGGGTGCCCAACAAATTTAAGCCAACACTTACTTACAAACTATCCTTTGAATGTGTTTTGCAATGTTGGCAAAAAAACCAAATCTTGATACAAAAATTTTAAGCACAAGCACAAACTCAGATTTTACACAATAGTTGAGATGCCTTTTCTGAGGTGTAATGGACCCTCTTTATAGAATCTGAGTTGGGGGGAAAGTAGCTGCAACGGCTCTTTGAACTCCTAGTTGACTTTGGTTCATTAATGCTTCAATTTGGCACCATTGCGCCATGTCAACTACTTGGTTGCAAAGTATTACCATAAATAGAAAGTTTGGACCACCTTCTTGAGTTGAGTAGGAGTTGGGTGATAAAGTCATTTGCACTTCCATAAAGTCTTCCCTCTTACTTGTTCACCAATTCAGGCCGTTGGAAGTAGGATTTAATTTCTTGGAGGACCACACGCAACTTGCACAAAAAATTGAAAGTGACAGCTCGCACATATGGTTGTAACAAAAATCATATGGCGTGTTTCTAAGATATGGTATATCAGAAACCATATTTCTTCCTGTAAGCTAGAATCAACACAAGGAAAATTGCACACTTGTAATTTGTTAGTCAATAAAATTAATTATACATCAAGACTAAACATGGTTAAATCACAATTTAGTATTAAAAGATGATTAGCCCATGTTTATGCCAACATCTCTATTCTCACAAAATCAAAGGTTATATCCTTCTTATAAATATGATCACGTATAAAATGATGCCTAACTTCTACTTGTTTTTTAGTCAAATTTATAGCACTAGTACTATCACAGAAAGTAGCAATAGGTTAAAATTTAAGACCAAAATCTTCTAGAGTTTGTTTCATCCAAAGAACTTGAGCACAACAAGCACCAGCAGCAATGTATTCTGCCTTTGTTGTGGAAGTTGCTACAGAATGTTGTTTCTTACTCGACCATGACACAAGTGATTGCCCAATAAATTGGCATGTACCACTTGTGCTTTTTCGGATCAATGTTCAACCTACGAAATCTGCATCTGAATAGCTTGTTAGATCAAAAGAGTTGACTCTAGGATACCATAAACCTAAAGAGGATGTTCCTTTTAGATATTTGAATATTCGTTTGATGGCCCTAAGAAGAGATTCTTTAGGATTAGCTTGGAATCTTGCACACAAACAATCACTGATGCAAGCAAGCAACGACCAAGTGGAAATGAAGACGGAGAAAGTGCCATTAGCTTGCCTCAAGGACCAATCACAAAAGCTCGATTGAAGATGATCAAGAATCACATCCTGTAATTTGTTCAAGCTAGGGTTAATCAAGAATTCCAAGAAGACAAGATGACCAAGCTTGGAGAGGAGTACAAGAAGAAACCAACATGACTTTCTATCATTGGAGAACAAGCCTAGTCGACTGGAGCATGTGGGCCCTATGTCGATATACCCCTTTTTATTTTATATATGAGTTGCCGATTTATTATATAAAAAAATTAAACAAATTTCGGCATAAGTCTTTTTTTATTTGGGTTATTATTGTTATTTGGGTCATAAACAATTTATGGGCTTTAGTTGGTTTTATTTGTGTTGGGTTTTAATTAGTTCAATATGTTGTTGGATTAAAAAGTCAAAACCTAGCCCCTTAGGGTTATGTGTGGCCGACTTTGGGTAGATTAGGGGAAGCTAAATTCGACTTGAATTTGGACTAAGGGCTGCCCACTTGGAGCTGTATAAATACGCTCTTAGGGTTGTTTATGTTACACACATGACTATTGCTTTTTTATAATAAAGTTTGAGGTTTTCTTACCTTTTTTTTTCAAGTTAGAATTATTTTCTCTCTTGTTTATTTAAAAGATTTTGTGTATCTATCAAGTGATCTGATTACTTGTGGCGTTATCAAGACTCCTAGTGGTTATTACTCTATTGTTGCGTAACAACTTTGTTTTGTTTTGAGGTGATAGAGGTGATTGCTGAAACCCTAATTGGTTGATTTGATTTCTTATCTTGGTGGCTCGGATTGATTAGGAGGTGCTACCTAGCATTGTTCTGGTAGTGTTGTCGTATAGTCTTGGTAGCGGATCCTAGGTATCAATTTCAACTACGTATCCCTTTACTTTTCGGCAATTTATTTCCTGTTCTTCGCGATTATTGCTGGATTAGTCGATTTGGAGGAATTGGAATTTTCTGAATTGGTTGTGTGAGGATTGTTGAAATCGACTTGGCATCCATTATTATTTTAGAAAAAAAGGAAGAATTGAATTGTTGATTGAAGAATTCAGCAAGCATTGTGTGATTGCAGAAATTTTTGCTTGATTGGGTTACGTTCCTCAGGTTGTTAGGGTATCAAGTTGGGTGATTTCTTTGATTCTGCTTGTTTGTTGTGTTTTTTTTAGCTTTTCT
Organism: Turnera subulata; assembly: GCA_028386065.3. Classification (NCBI taxonomy): domain Eukaryota; kingdom Viridiplantae; phylum Streptophyta; class Magnoliopsida; order Malpighiales; family Passifloraceae; genus Turnera; species Turnera subulata. The sequence goes on from JAKUCV010004693.1 coordinate 145,733, forward strand.
AATTAAGCAATCTTTGTTTTTGTCCTTTGTGTGTGACTATCATTCTTTCTTGGAGTTAACTTACCTCTAGGATTTGATTTATCTATTTCTTGCTAGGAATTCTTTGACTCTTTCTTGAAGTGCTGCAAGTTGTTTATTATTTTAATTTGATTTATCAAAAACTACCTGCATAATTTCTTCAACAACTATAGTTTTCTTGTTATGGACTCGATAGGCTTTACTTGTTGTGGAGTAACCAAGAAATAATCCATCATCAGATTTTGCTTCAAACTTATCCAAGTTATCCTTTGTATTTAGAATATAGCATTTAGACTAAAAAAATCCGAAAGTAACCAATATTTGATTTCTTATGAAACCATATCTCATATGGTGTCTTTTCAATCAAAGGATACCTGATGCAAGCAAGCAAGCACCAACTGGAACTAAAGAAGGAGATGGCGGCATTAGCTTGCCACAAGGACCAATCACAAGGGTTCGATCGAACATGATCACAAATCACATGCTACACTTTGTACAAGCTAGGGTTGATCAAGAATTGCAATAAGACAAGATGATCAAGCTTTGAGAGAAGTACAAGAAGAAACCAACATGTGTTTCTATTATTAGAGAAGAAGCCTTGACGACTGGAGCATGTGGGCCCCATGTCAACATACCCCTTTTATTTTATATATGAGTTGCCGATTTTATTATATGAAAACAATTAAATGAATTTTGGCATAGGTCCTTTATTATTTGGGTTATTATTGTTATTTGGGTCATAGACAATTTATGTGCTTTAGTTATTTAGTTGGGTTTATTTTTGTTAGGTTTTAATTAGTCCAATATGTTGTTGGGTTAACAAGTCAAAACCTAATCCATTAGGGTTATGTGTGGCCGACTTTGGGCGGATTAGGGGAAGCCAAATACTACTTGAAATTGGACTAAAGGCTGCCGACTTAGAGCTCTATAAAGTTTATTTTACACACATGACTATTGCTATTTGATAATAAAGTTTGAGGTTTTCTTACCTTGGTTTTTCTTTGCAAGTTAGAATTGTTTTCTCTGTTGTTTATTTCAGGGGTTTTGTGTACTTTTTTTTGATGAAAAATCACCTTTATTAATGAAACCGTAAACAAACAGTCATAAAAGAGATGACTTCCCCAAAACCGTCCTCACATACTACTTACAAGAGACTTGAAATACAATTACATGATACAAAAGAAAATAACCTTATACCAACAGAGGTTTTCACACAGGACCCTTCCAAGCAAGAACACTATTGTGAACACCCAAATTTGACCCACAAATTTTCTACTAAAATTGGAGTTCGGACACATTTGAACTTAGGATTAATGAGATGATTTAATCCTAAGTTAAGGCATAGTAAGGATTTAATTTAGTAGAATTAATGTATTTTGGTAATTTAAACCTATATGTATTTGAACTTTAGGATTAATGAGATGATTTATTCTTATGATAAAATATATATTAAGGTTTATTAAACTAAAATATGTTTTATTTTATTTGAGCTTTCTTGTCTAATTTCAATCCAATTATGATGAGATGATTTATTTTTGGGTTAGGAATAAAATTAGTTGTCCAAGTTAATGAAATGAGAATTCTCCAGAGTTTAATATGCCCACTAACACATTTTTTGTAGGTTAATTTTAGCTCTGATTTTCGTAGAAAATTATAGTTAAATCATCATTTAATTAGATTTTGTGTTTTTGGTATGATTTTCCTTGAAATCGGTGTTAATATGTGATTAATCAATTATGGAATGATTTAGAGGAGTAATAATCAAGTAATGGAGTGATTCTGGGTTGATTAGGGGTTGATTACTGATGCCGCGTGACTTTTCAAATTTATAATTCTTGATCAATTCACAACACGACACACAAATATCACACGAGTAAACGCAACGTTTGTTAACTGCAAGCGTACAGTGTACTGTGTAATGTAGTAGTCTAATCAAGGTCGATCCACGGAACATGGGAAATAAGTACTATCTAAATCACAGCTTATGATTATCTAGGCAAATCAATTAAAAGATGGTGATGTCGAAATTAACTAATAAAAAGGAATAAACTTGCAAGCTTAATCTAAAGCAAAGTTATGTCAATATCTAAAGCAATCTAGGAAATATGAGTTCACACAATTACTTTCTAGGTTTATTATCAATGGAATCGATTTCTACTGTTGATGTGTGATTGTGAGCAATTGTTTCTAATGTCTTAATCCTCAACTCTCGCATGTTGAATCAAATGTTTAACAAAGATTACTACCTAGCTCTCGTATAGCCTAGGATCCATACTAAATTCATTAAACACAAAACAATCAAGCCCTAAGAAACTATCAGCTATATCATATTTTAGCATCAATCAATCTATGTTCTACTAGGTATCATCATATAAATCATGCAGCTCTCGCATGTTGCAATCAATAAGAGTCAATCCAAAGTAGATAATAAATTCGGCATACATAGATTGAACAATCAACACAATCAATTGAATAAACAACAATCCATAGATAATAAGACCATAGAAGTAATTGGCTACATCCCTAATCCTGGATTAGAGTAGTTCGTCATAATAAAATAGCAATCAATCAAAATCTCACAAGAATTCATCAACTAAACAATTTAATAGAAAGAAAATCGAAAAGAGGAAGGAGTAGTGAAGTCGGCTGGCCGATTTGGTTGGATGATGATGGCGACGAATTGTGATTCTGTTGCAATTGGACTGGTGATTCTATGACTTTCAACCTTCAAATCTTGCTGGAAAAACATTGAATTGTTGTGGGGAATAACATTTGAAATTGGATGAGAAATTCGGCACCACCTAGAGGATCCAAAAGAGTAGAAAACCCCAACCCTACTAGTGTGTGTGACCTAATAACTAACCAATTCGGCAGAGCTTCGCCCTCTGACTTCTGCCTCCTGAATATGTCGACCTAGGGGTTCCTTCTACACTGACTTTAAGCTCTGGAAGTCGGTGGGGCCTTCTTTGAATGGAAATTTAATACTTGACTCGCACTCCAAGTTGGACTTTTGCCTGCTTTCTGACCCGAAATTTGCACGCCACTTTGCTCACTTCTACAAAGTTCTAGATAATTCTCCCAGCTTTCTTTTCATAAATAGAGCTCTTCAATTGGACTTCTGAAGCTCAATATATTGTTAAAACACTGGGCCTGGATTGGTATAGAAAAATCTGTATCCTGGGCTAGATTAAAATATTTACTGTTCCTCGTAGACACCTCCAAAAATTATGAAATTTAATCCGTAGAAAGCTCTGGAAGTGTAGTTTTGTCTCCAATTGGTCTCATTTAATTTTGATGCCTAGAACTCCCGAAATATTCAAAATAGTCAGCTGTGCTCACTGTAGAAAGTTTCCTAAATTGGGTCAGGTTTCCAAACTTGGCTAAAAAGCTTCCATTCTTCAATAAAAACGATAAATTCCTGATAAAAACACTTAATCAGCAAAATTGAAGTACTAATTGACATAATGCATGAAAACCAGCAATAATATATTATACACATAACTGACATAGAAAATATAGAAAAAGTCATTCAAAACCACCATAAAAATACTAACATTTAGATGTTATCAGTTACGCGGTAGGATGATATCAGAGCAGAATTAGGGGGATTGGGGTTCAAAAAAGGAAAGCACGGGTGACATGCGGGGTGACCGGCGGTCCTCTCGCGATGACCACCGGCCCTGGCAGACATCCACACATGACCGCCAGCCCTGGCGGTCATCCAGCAGATGACCGCCGGCCATGGCGGTCATCAATGCCCAGAGACGCCCAATTTTGCCGATTTTGTTTCTAATTTGATCCTACGTGATTTTGGACTAGATTTTCGGGCTTAATCTTCACCATTCAGCAGGTCCACGCCCCTAGACTTCCTAGAACACTATAACTGGGACCCTTCACTCACATTTGAAGAGGAGAGACAATATTCTTCACATACACACTCATAAGTTTTGTTGTTTGGGGAAACTCTACCTCTCCAAGCTTAGAAATATTTTTAGGCAGAAACTCTGGATATTTTTCGTGGATAGCATCAGCAATAGTGCAGCAAGGAGGAATCAAGAAGGGGATCAACAATAGAGCTAAGAAGTTGAAACGCCCGTGCCCCAATTTATTAATACAAACTAGAATTTAAATATAAAATGACTAAATTGCCCTTATCATTCCCGGGACACGAAATCAACAACATGATCAACATTTAATCAAATAATAAATAATACAATGGAGTCAAGTACGCAGCGGAAAACAAAAATACATAGCAACATGCATGCAATGAACCTTATGGATCCGACCCGAGGAGAAAAGCACCGCCACCTGCTGATATGCACCACTGCTCAATGAGCAGTTAACCTATAAAAAACTGTGAGGGGGTGAGACCAACCACTGTCTCACCGCAAACAAATAAACCAGTGTATACAAATACAAATCAACTACAAGTACACCGGCATCAGGCAACAGCAACCACAATGCACAAACAAGTCACAATGAACAATACAATTCATCATCAGACTTCAAACCAATACTGATCTTTAATCACTTAATTATCATTGTACTTTATTGTTATTAGGGTTGAATGTTTTATTAGGGCCCTCTACTGTGTGCGTCGAGCTCGGTCCCTTCTTTTGAGACAACCAGGGCATAAGCCCATTATAAACAGGGCAAGGCCCAATACAATCAGTAAGAGAGAGAGACAGGCAGAGAGAAAGAGGGAGGTAGAAAGGGGGAGATAGAAAGAGGGAGGTAGAACCGGTCATCACAGACCCATATGCTAAACCGCATATACCATGCTATCCCGCATGCAATCCCGAGGGGTATCACTTCCCGCTCGAACCAACCGGTCAACAGCCCCACAGTAGAATTATTATAATTTGTTATTTATGCTTAAAGAGTTTCGTGTACCATTACATACGAATGTCCAGGTTTGTGTGAATTTAACATCTTATTCTCAAGTCCTGGCCTCCAACCCATAGTCCACCACACAAACCACAAAACCATATATCACGTTATTTAACACACAAAACAAGTCATGCTCGACAGGCATATTATATCACACTGGTACACAGTTCAAATAATCATGCACACTGCATCAGAGGTATCATCAATAAAAAACTAGGTGTAAGCAAGAACATCCACAAAGCAGGCAAGCATGTATACAGCATTCAAGACCAAACAAATAATACCACTTTATATACCAAGACAATTAACCGAGCATTGTAGGCAGTAATGCATACAAAGGTTTACTAGTCCTCACCTTGGCCACAATAATTGCCTCGGAAGTCGAAGCCTTAACCCACCTCAACATTCCTATGTCCATAACGTCCTATGAATATACACCTTATATAAGATGCTTACTCATCGCAAATAAATAAATGTATGCCAATGTATGATCTTGAGTTTATCCCATAGCCTAAGGCCCGTTACTAAACCATCAAGTTCTAAGCCCAAACAATCCTATAATCTTAGTCCAAGACTAAAGGTCCACTTAAATTAAAACGTTAGGTTTTATCTTCCTTTGGGCCTAAGGTCCATATCCATCGTAGTTGTCAATTTTAATTATCCATTGGGCCGAAAGCCCATTCCCATAATAGTCACTGGGCCTAAAGCCTATATATCCTTAATATCATTAATTGGGCCTGGCCCAAATCGTTATAAAAATAATCCAACCATTTTACAAACTCGAGCCCAGTCTTCCGACCTAGGGCTATACGCGTCGGTAGGATTCCGACCGCGCCACTCACAACACGCACACCCGGTTTCCACTAAGTCCATATCGTTTTAATACATTAATTAAATGCATTTACACAACATGACATGTACAAAATCAGATAATGGTCAACACCGAGAATTACCATGTAATGCCGGAAAAGAAATTTATGTCTTGCCGGGACAGCAACCCGAGCCTCGCCGGATTCCGGTCAGCCTTGCCAGAAAATTCCACAACAACGCCGAAAAAACCACAACAATCTGCCCAGAACCCGAACATCCAACAAAACGACATTCAATCCAAACAACCAGCCCGTAGAACATCAATTAAAAGAATAGAAAGAGATTTGGACATCAGATTCTTACCAGAATCACAAACAACACCAAACCCGATCCTCCACACTGCTGACCTACCAGCATCACCACCGGCCAGCAACACAGAACCCAAAACTGTGCAAGCCGACTCCTACAGCCCTCTGTCTGAGACAAACCCGCAATAGCCAACCAAATCCGGCAGCCACCACCTCATCGGATTACAACCCGCAACCCACTGGCCGAAATCAATCCGTTCAATTTATTCCTCCTTCAAACTCCGTTTAGAGCGGCCACCACCGGTCATCATAGACCCGACCGCCATCCGCAACACAAGAGCATGACGCAGAACTCGTCGCCGTTCACGGCGGTAGTGACAACAACCCCGTCGCAAACCAGCCCATAACCCACACTCGACCCATGCAAACCCGACCACCACCGAAACCCGACAACACCAAAACAAACCCGATTCAGGGTTAGAACTAGAAATCAGCCAAAACAAAGCCAAAAGAAAAGGAAGAGGGAAGAGTCGGCACTTACCGACCACAGACAACGATGGCAGCGTGAGCGCGATTGCTCGGGACCTGGTGGTGGCGGCGTTCGTGCATGAAACAGAGAGAAATCCGGTAGCGGCGTGTGTGTTCAATCGAGAGAGATGAGAAGACAATAAAAGTAACGGAAATGAAAAAGAAAGAAAAGGAAATGCTATCGGGTTAGGTACCCGTCTAACCATAATTCAAAGGAGAGGAAGTCGGAGGAGATCGCGGGAGGAGAGGGAGACCCGGTCGGCGGAAAAGAAAAGAGAATGAGAGAGAGAAAAGAAATGAAAAGAAAGAAAAGAAGAAGGGTTAGGGTTGTCGGCTTGACCAAAACGACGTCGTTTTGGTTCAAGGCGCGGTCAACTCTTCCCATGTTCAACGCGCGCATAGGGTTTTAGGTTTTATTATTATTATTTTTTTCCTTCTTTTAATCCAAAACGACATAGTTTCGGCTAAAACTACAATAAACTCTATATTCCGCCCCGGAACTCCAATTGTTCCCAAACAAACCGAATAACGATAAACTCTAAAAGTAAAAATAATATTCTCAAAGAGAATAAATTAATTATAACAATAATTTCTTAACCAAAGACTCCCGAAAATTCCGCAAGGGTAAAAGTGGAAATTAAATACCAAAAATTTTGAAAATTCCGTAAAAATCAACTAATGAAAAATCGGGGCGTTACAGAAGTGGCAAGAAGGTGGGTGAAGAACACAACCCAACGCAAGGAGCTAGAGGAGGGCTACAAGAGGTAACACTAAACCCTTTTTGGTTGATTTTTGCTGACTGTATGAGGATGCTTTTGATGATGTAAGTGGCGACTTAATGCCATGTTTAGAACTACGTGGCTTTGACCCCGGTCACTCGGGTACGTAGGTAGTCTCGATTTTACAACGGGATGCATGCCAAATCTTCTTCTTCTCCCCTTCTCTTTATTTTCCACACTTGTACACATGCACAAGGCACACTTGTACTCTTCAATTGCACAAGATTTCGACCCAACATGCATGGGTGCCTAATACTTTCCCATCCATGACGAACCCCTGATCCCATGTCTTTGGTTCGCCATGACCGGTTGCCCAAAGGAGTCATTCGTTGGTTTTTCCCAAGTTTTGTCCATAATAAAATTTGGGTGGCGACTCCATTGATATGGAACTGACCCGAGGAAGAAGGTGAAAAGGAATGGGTGAGAACGCCCAAGTGATTTTGGGTCGGATTCTCACAACTATGAGCACAAATTAGAATAGTTGGAAGATCATAAGGAAAGCTAGGTTGAGAAGTTTTGTACCATAATAGTGACCGAGACAACAACACTTCAAACATCCTTCCCCAATCCACTTCTTTAGCTTCAAAAATTTTTATGTTTCTAACCAACCAAATATTCCATATGGTAGAGTACAGTATAACCATCCATGGTGCTCTAGCTTTCATAGTCCCAACCAAACCCATCCACTGTACAAACAAATCTTCATCACTTTTCGGTACACACCGTCTAACCCCCCACCAATTACAAATCCTATTCCATAACCACCAAGTGAATTTGCAATGCACAAAAATATGGTCTCTCAATTCTACAACTTCACCATAGAATGGGCATAAGGCGTCATCATCAGCAATAATGTTTCTTCTTGCAAGGATCCCTCTCACAGCAATACCATGATTTAACATCATCCAAAGGAAACACTCTACTTTAGGTGGAGCGCATCCAAACCAAACCCACGGGATTCCACACCTTCTATTGAGATTTCTGAATAAGTAGCTGTACCCTGATTTAATTGAATAAATCCCAGATTTATCTGCATCCCACCTCTACCTATCAGGTTCGTCCGAAACCAATTCTATATTTTCCAATCTCCCTCTAAGAACAGCTTCCCTCTACATTTCACACTCATAAAGATTTCTTCTCCACCCAAAATTCCCACCACGCCTTCCCTCCTCTGAAACCATAACATCAGCCACCCTTAAATTCGGACAATTAGAAACTTTGAAAAAATAAGGAAATAAATCCTTCAACGTCCCTCCCCCCCTCTAATAACCATTTATCATGGCATAAAAAACATGACTTGCCATCCCATAGATCACGCCTAATAAATTGCATTAATCCCCCAGAACCATCCGATAAATCCTCACCTGATTTGACAATATCCTTCCAAATTTTAGAGACACTACCAGTATTAAATTCTGTCCATGAAGATTCCGCCTCCTTTAGATATCAAGTGATCAAATTGCTTGTGGTGTTATCAAAACTCCTAGTGAATATTATTGTTGCTTAACAACTTTGTTTTGTTTTGAGGTGATAAAGGTGATTGCTGAAACCCTAATTGGTTGATTTGATTTCTGATATTGGTGGCTTGAATTGATTAGAAGGTGCTATTTAGCTTTGTCCTGGTAGTGTTGCCGTATTAAACACTAAACATAATATTGGGCCTTGTGGCTGTGAGGTATAAAAAACTACCTATCATGCTTCTGTATAATTTTGAATCAACAGCCTTACCATTCTCATCTTTCTCCAATTTTGTGCTTGTGCACATTTGTGTTGGACTAGTTTTGGCTTCATTCAGGCTAATTCTGTTTAACAGCTCTTTTGTATATTTGGCTTGATTAATGAAGATTCCTCCATCAAGCTGTTTGTCTTGGAATTCGAGAAAGAAATTAAGTTCTCCCATCATGCTCATCTCAAATTCACTATGCATCAAGCTTTCAAATTCCTTACAAAGAAACTCATTAGTCGCACTAAATATTATATTATCAACATAAATTTGAACGATTATTATATAATTCTCAATTGATTTAACAAACAAAGTAGAATCAACTTTACCTCTTGTAAAACTTTTTGAAATCAAAAAAGAACTTAGCCTATCATACTAGGCTCTAGGAGCTTGTTTGATACCATATAAGGCCTTTCTGAGTTTAAACACATGATCTGGATGCTCAAACTTTTCAAAACCATGAGATTGTTCTACATAAACTTCTTCTGTGATCAAACCAATTAAAAAGGCACTTTTGACATCCATTTGGTAAAGTTTGAAAGACTTTAAAGATGCAAAAGCAAGCAACATACAAATAGACTCAAGCCTAGCAACAAGCACAAAAGATTTATGAAAATCTATACTCTCTTCTTGGTTGTATCCTTGTACAACTACCCTAGCTTTGTTTCTAGCAACAACACCTGACACATCTAACTTATTTCTAAAATTCCATTTTGTACCAATCACAGAGTGTTTAGTTGGTCTAGGAATAAGTTCCCACCCATCACATCTATCAAACTGATTTAGTACTTCTTGCATAGCCATAACCCAATTCTCATCACAGGATCATCCTTGGCATTTTTAGGTTCAACTTGAGATAGAAAAGCAAGTTGTGAGTTCATATTAATTAAAGAGGATCGAGTTGTTACCCCTCGAGTTATATCACCTAATATTGCTTCGGTTGAATGCCCTCTAGGTGCTTGGATGCTAGAGTTTGGGTTCTGAGAATTTTGGCTTTATTCAGTGATATTTGGTTCCATTCCAGCCAAATGTGGTTGTTCATCAAGTTCACGGACATTTGGTTCCTCTCCAACAAAATCTGGTTGTGACTTAACTAACTCAGGTGGTTCATCATCCTTTTCTTTTGGCTGATTGAGACTATCTTTCAACCTTGTGACATGAGGTTGGCTTTTAGGGGCCAAATTTGCAGCTATTTTATCACTTAGAAAGTATGGGTCAAATTCAATAAAAAACAACATGCGTTGATTCCTCAACAATGAGAGTTCTCTTAGTGAACACACGATATGCTTTGCTTGATAAAAAATAACCAAGAAATATCACACCATCAGATTTAGCATCAAATTTCTCAAGATTATCCTTAGTGTTGAGAATATAGCAACTTGAACCAAAAACTTTGAAGTACCCAACATTTGGCTTTCTATAGACCAAATCTCATATGGAGTTTTATCAACAATTGGACAAAGAGAAACTCTATTCAAGATATAGCATGTTGTATTTACAGCCTCTGCCCAAAGATATGCAGGTAACTCATGCTGATTAAGCATAGATCTAGCCATCTCTTGCAAAGTTTGATTCTTCCTTTCAACTATCTTATTTTGTTGGGGAGTCCCAAGGGTCGAAAAAGTATGAGAAATACCACTTTGCTCACTGAAATGCTTAAAGACCAGATTAACCAACTCACCACCATGATCACTTCTAAATTTAAAAATTTTATAGCCCTTTTTATTGTGCAAACGTCTCACAAGAGAACCAAATTCAAAGCATGCATGATATTTTTGTGACAAAAAAAAACCCAAGTAAAACGTGAGAAGTCATCAACAATCACAAATGCATACTTTTTTCCGTCGAGACTCACAGTTTTCATAGGACAATAAGTCTACCTGCAAGAGCTCAAGTGGGCGAGAAGTAGAAATTGTATGAGTGGGCTTAATGGAACTCTTAACCTGTTTTCAAAGTAAACATGCTCTACAAATAGCTTCCCTTTCATATTTGAGCCTAGGCAATCCTCTTACCAACTCTTTCCTGGACGAGTTTGATATCAATTCAAGATTAGCATGGCCCAAGCGTCGTGTCTCTGTTCTTGCACTTAAGCACTTAATTTCAGGGTTAGTAATATCGTTTAAGCATATGAAATATAAGTTCCCTATCCTTTTACCAACAAATAGTACATGTCCATCTTTTTCTCCACTAATAAGGCATCTTGATGATTCAAAGATAATTTTAAAGCCTTTATCACACAATTGACTAATACTCAGCAAAATTAAACTTGAGGTTGTCAACAAGTAGCACAATTTCAATAGTGGGGTTACTACCAACATTACCTATACCGAGAATTCTTCCTTTGAACTATCACCAAAAGTAACTTTACCTCGACTCTTTGGAGTAAGGGTTGAAAACTTTAATGGGTCATCTGTCATATGGCGTGAGCATCCGCTGTCTAGTACCCATTCATTCATGTTTTCCTGTCAAAAAGATCATACTTTAGGTACCCAAGCTAAATTGGGTCCTTCAAGGTTAGCTTTGGTTCCATTCGGAACCCAAATGCACTTTATATTGCAAGTTTTCTTCCTAAACATGCAAGACTTTATACTATGACATTCTTTACCACAACAATGACAAATAATGTGCGATGTACCGTGTTTTTGAGAATAAGTAAATTTGTTTGACTTATATCCAGGAGGTATTGTGAACACCCAAATTTGACCCACAAAAATTCCTTTAATTTAGATTTTGGGTATGCTCAAACTATAAGACTAATGAGAAGATTTGGTCTTTGGCTAAGGCATACTTGGAATTTATTTTATTGGAATGCATATTTTATGAGTTGGAATTTATATGTTTGAACCTTAGGATTAATGAGATGATTTAATCATAGGATAAAAATATACTAAAGTCTTGTTCAATAAAATGTTGTCCTATTTTATTTATTTGGGCTTTCATCTTTATTTTAACCCGATTATAATGAGATGATTTATTTTTGGGTTAAGGATGAATTTGAGGCGTAAGTCAATGAAATATGGACCTTCCAGAATTGAATAGCCATAAACACATTACTTGCAGACCAATCTTATCTCTAATTTTTGTGAAAAATCAGAGTTAAATCATCTTTTAATGATAAATGTGTTTTTGGTATGATTTGTGCATAAAATGGGGACTTAATGTGTAATCAATCAATTAGAAGATGATTGGAGGGAGTACTAATCAAGAAAAGAGGGGATTCTTAATTGATTAGGGGTTAATTACGCGGAGGAATCAAATCAGGAAGGAATTAGGGGAAATCGCGAGCAAAAAAAGGAAAGAACGGGGAAACGCAGGGGTGCCGGGCGGCCATGGCGGAATGACTGTCGGATTCGGGCGGCCATCCGCCAATGAACATTGGGCCTGGCGGCCATCCAGCCCAAGACCGCCGGCCTTGGCGGTCATGGCGCCCAGAAATGCCCGATTTCCCCAATTTTCGCCCCTAATTTGATTCTACACAGTTTTGGCCTAGCTTTCTGACTGAGACCTTGGTCATTAAGCAGGTCCACGCCCCTACACTCCCTAGAACACTATAATTAGGGACTCCCATTCACATTGTAGAGGATCAATCCCTCATATTACACACACACACCCCACAAGTTTTGTTGCTTGGAGAAACTCTACTTCTCCAAACCTAGAAATCACTTTATAGGCAGAAAATCTGGAGGAATTTCGTGGATATCATCACCAAGGAGGCAACAAAGGTAGATCAAGAGGGAATCAAAGATTGAGCTAAGGAGTAGGACGAAATTGGATGCACAATTCAACCCAAACCAAGGAGCTAGAGGAGCGCTACAGGAGGTAACACTAAACCCTATTTTGTGTTGATTATTTGTTGAGAATTTAATGATGATATTGATGATGTGAGTGCTGTGATGTCATGAACAAGAACTACGTGGACTTTGAACCTGGTCACCGGGATACGTAGGTGGTCTCTAGTGGTGGAGACTCAAGCCCATTTATTTTATTTTCTCCTTTTTTTTCAAATTCAATTTCTTTTAATTTCTTTATGTGATTTGTTTCCACACTACACACACTTGCACAAGGCATACTTATGTTCTTCAATTGCACAAAGTTTCGCCCCAACACGGATGGGTGCTTAACAACTTCCCATCCGTGACGAACCCCCGGGTCCAATATCTTTGGTTCACTAACCGGTTGCTTAAACGGAGTCATTGGGATTCAAGGAATGGTTTTTCTTAAATTTTACCCTGCAATAAAATTCGAATGGCGACTGCAAAGATATTGGGTGTTGGTTAAGAAGAAGGTGCAAAGGGAAAGGTGAGGAGGCCCAAGTGATTTTGGGTCGGGTTCTCACAGTTGGCGACTCCACTAAGGATTCTGAGGGTTTAAGAAACTTTGTGCAATCAATGAATTTTGTATGCCTTTTTATGTGTCATCATAAGTGCCTTGCATTCATAATGATTAATGTGAACCCTCTACCGAAAGAGGGTTTGCTACATGCTTTCCTTAGGCGATAGTGGCTTGAGTGAACCTGTTTCTTGATGCTTAGCAAAGATGGGAATTAATGGGCCTTGGACCTCATGCGATATCCATTATCACATGTGCGTAGGTCAACCGATTCCCTAGCGGCAATCTTTAGCCCCCAACCAGCCCATACCCTGAGCATCTCATGCATAATGAATCAATAAGTGGTACGTGCATTTTGTGTGATTATTCTTATGGATCCAGGTGTATGTAAATAGAGTGTTTTTATTTCGATAAACTAGAAAAACCAATAAAAAATATATGGGAAAGAGTTTAGTAAAAAAAAATTTGTTGGGCCCGGCAAGACGCGCTGCGCCTTGACTCCCCCTGCTAACCGGCTGGCGGGACCGCCGTGCTAACTCTGCATAGGGTGCTATATTCCGTAGTGTGAATTGATGAGTCCGGCAAACGAACCCTAGGAGTGTAAGTATACAGGTCTAAGCCGATTATAAATTTTTGGTGTTGCTTCCCAGTTGACATATATGTTCAGTCGGTCTACCTTGTCTTAGGGAATTCACATTTGCATACATTTGGCATTGCATCACATGTTTTTCAAAGCATAAAACACAAATTCGAGCTAGGGTGTCTCACTTTTTCAAAGCCTCATTTTTTGGGCTTGAGTCTTGAAAGAAACAGAAAGGAAGAAATGTTTTGAGAGAATAATGAAAAATGTTTTTGCGAATGTATCCCATTACACTTTCCCACCGTTTCCAAATGTCTCGGAAGAAAACAAAGCTTGCGTCTAGGACCCCTGATGAACATGATTAAACCCTTAGGACACCATGGGTGAGGGCTGCCTTGATTGGAAGGAGATGGTGAAGATATTAGGGATGATGGATACATCACAAGCCGATGATCCCAGCAGACAAGGAGATAGTGAAGACATTGGAAATCGTAGGGGTACCCAAAGGTGAAAGGTGAGAAGAAGGCAGAGGCAATGATGAAGCATCAACTCAAGACACGGAGGTGAGTTTGGGCCTTCTCGTGAAAAGAGATGTAAGCCCCAGTATTTATGGCAGAAGAAGTGAGATGGAATAACCTGGTTGGGCCTTCTCGTGAGAGGAGATATAAGCCCCAATAATTATAGTGTGAGAGGTGAGATGAGGTAACCTGATTGTGCCTTCTTCAAGAATGCTGATGCAAGGCCCGGTGTTAATCTGTGAACCGAGTTGATGAGCCAAGATGAGAAGTTGAGGGAAGAATCATACGATTGGGGAACCAACCCGGCAAGCCAAGCCGAGTGACCGAATTAACAAGCCAAGTTCATGAGCAGAATTGAGGTATCAAGTGGAGATATTACCATTGGATTTTCTCGTGAGAAGAGATGCAAGTTTGGGCATTCTCCCATGGAGGATGATACAAGCCCGATGTTTGTTTGTAAACCAAGTTGATGAGCCAAGCCAGTGAGCCAAGTTGATGGGCTGAGTTGAGAAACCAAATGGGGTAGCCAAGTGGAGGTGTGAAGTTGAGATGCCGAGGTGGGAAACCAGGGGACCGGGATGCAAAGCTGAGCCAAGTTGATGAGGGTTGAGTATACAAGCTAAGACAAACTAAGGGGGCCTTCTTATGGGAAGAAATGTGAATCCTAGTTTTGGGTAGAGACAACGAAGAAGACGCGGGAAGAGGATGAGATGAGATGAGGATGATATAAGCCCCGATGTTTGTTTGCGAACCAAGTTGAGGAGCCAAGCCAGTGAGCCGGGTTGATGAGCTGAATTAAAGAACCAAGTGGGGTAGCCGAGTCAAGTTGTCAAGTTGAGATGCCGAGTTGAGAAGCCGAGGAACCAGAATGCAAAGCTGAGCCAAACTAATGAGAGTGGAGTATACAAGTTAAGACAAATCGAGGGGACCTTCTCACGGAAAGAGATGTGAATCCCAGCTTTGGGGAATGACAAGGAAGAAGAGCACAAGGAGACGATGAGATGAGTTGAGGTATGGTGAGGGGACAAGGAATCGGAAGAGTTGATATTTGGGCCTTCTTGTGAAAGGAGATATAAGTCCCAGTATTTACAGTAGAAGAGGTGAGATGAGGTGACCTGATTGGACCTTATTCAAGGAACGAAGATGTAAACCCGGGTTTTCATTTGTGAACCGAGTTGATGGGCCAAGACCAGGAGCTGAGAGAAGAACCATACGATGGGGGACCGAACTAACTTGTCGAGCTGAATTCCTTATCTTCTCTGTATATGTGGTAAAATATGCACGACTTCATGATGGAAGGAAGAAATATTGATGAGAGGACAAGTGTTCCCCCCAACAGACCTATCACATTGAACTCCCCACTAAACAACGACCCTGAGAAACACCTCAAGCCAAACACCACATCCACAGATATGTAGGTAATCCAGCAACGGGCCCGGTCTATAAATTATGGTTCCCAGATTGATTCAATGGAAAGATTTGAGTCGTTCTCAGATAGACATGCCACACTGTTGATTATACCCTAAGTGTCCGGCCGTCTTTTGTAGCCATAAGACCCCTTCTTTTGAACATGTGTTTTGGGTTATTGTAAAGCTGTAGATGTCAGTCAAGTCCGTCTCTCTTCAGAAAACCATTTTGAATGCGGTCATCACAAAGCACATCTCTCCAATGGTCTCCTAGACATGTGATTCTTTTTTTCCCTCGTCGAAGTTGATAGTATATCTCCTTAATGGTCATTCAAGTACGCCCGGCCCAAGCGACCTTCATTTTGCCCAATGCTTTATGATCTCAGTATTTTGTGCCCATCGTTGTGATTCCAATGAAGAGAAAAAAAAAAGGCAAAAAAGAGTCCGCTAGGTTGAAAACCCGAAAGGGCGGCCTAGGCAAAAGTTAGGACAAGCTTGCTAGGTTCAAAATCCACATGGGCGGCCTAGGCAAAAGTTAAGGCTAAAGGAGAAGTGGGGATTGTAGCCAATGGCAAGGGGGCACCCGCGTGGTAGACGACATCGCCATGAAGACAATTCCTCTCTTTGGAGACAAAACTACTTGGGTAGCCATATGCGATCATTTGGGCACGTCGCCCCCGACCATTCTTCAAAGAGATATCCATTCATCCATCCACCTTGCCTTGAATGAACAATTTATCCATCAAAATTTTGTTTGACAAGAAGTGCTCACCTTTGGGGTCCCAGTTAGAATTTGAGGTGAATGGGTTCATGGTCATTGGGAATCTTTCTCATTGAGGCTTTTGTGATTTTCATGGGATAACTCACTTTTCCTCAAATTGCCTAACTTTCACCTTAGCTCAAATGGTTTTCAATGCTCATGCATCATACTAGGGGCATTTACATTCAAATTCACTACGACTAGATAGAAAGCACACACATCCAAACATACTGTGCACACCAAAATTTGACCCACTAATATTCTCCTAAATTAGATTTTACGTGTGCTCAACCGTAAGACTAATGAGATGATTTGGTCTTTGGCTAAGGCACACTTGGAATTTATTTTAGAAGAATGCATATTTTATGAATTGGGGTTTATATGTTTGAATCTTAGGATTAATGAGATGATTTATTCTTAGGATAAAAATATACTAAAGACCAGTTCATTAAAATATTATCCAATTTTATTTATTTGAGCTTTCTTATTTATTTTAACCCGATTATAATGAGATGATTTACTTTTGGCTTAAGGATGAAATTGAGGGCCTAAGTCAATGACATAAGTACCTTCCAGAGTTGAGTAGCCTAGAAACACATTACTTGCATATCAATTTTAGCTCTGATTTTCGTGCAAAATCAGAGTTAAATCATCTTTTAATGGTAAATGTGTTTATCGTATGATTTGTGCATAAAATGGGGACCTAATGTGTAATCAATCAATTAGGAGATGATTTGGGGGAGTAATAATCAAGAAAAGAGGTGATTCGAGGTTGGTTGGGGGTTAATTACATGGTGGAATCAAATCAGAGAGGAATTAAGGGAAACCAGGAGCAATAAGGGAAAGAACGGGAAAATGCAGGGGTGTTGGGTGGCCATTGCGGGATAACCGCTGGGTCCGGGCGGCGATCCACCGATGATCGCCGGGCCTGGCCGCCGGCCATGACGGTTTTGGTGCCCAGATTGCCCGATTTCCCCCGATTTACGCCCCTAATTTGATTCTACACGGTTTTGGCCCAGACTTTTTGGCTTAGACCTTGGTAATTAAGTAGGTCCACGCCCCTACACTCCCCAGAACACTGTAAATAGGGCCACCCATTCACATTTCAAAGGGTCAATCTCTCTTATTACACACACACCCCATAAGCTTTGTTGCTTGGAGAAACTCTACTTCTCCAAGCTTAGAAATCTCTTTATAGGCAGCAACTCTAGAGGAATTTCATGGGTATCATCATCATGGAGGAAACAAAGGTAGACTAAGAGGGAATCAAAGATTGAGCTAAGGAGTTGGAAGAAATTGGCTGCACAATCCAACCCAAACCAAGGAGCCAGCGGAGGGCTACAAGAGGTAGCACTAAACCCTATTTGTGTTGATTATTTGCTGAGAATTTGATGATGCTGTTGATGATGTGAGTGTTGTGATGCCATGAACAAGAACTAAGTGGGCATTGAACCCGGTCGCCGGGGTATGTAGGTGGTCTCTAGTGATGGAAACTCAGGCCCTATTATTTTATTTTTCCCTTTTGCTTCAATTTCAATTTTATTCTTGTGTGAATTGTTTTTCACACTTTACACACACATGCACAAGGCATACATACTTTCTTCAATTGCACAAAGTTTTGCCCCAACACGGATGGGTGCCTAACACCTTCAAATCCGTGGCGAACCCCTGACCCAATATCTTTGGTTCGCTAACCAGTTGCTAAAAATGGAGTCACTAAGATTCAAGGACAATTTTTTTCCAAAATTTGCCCTATAATAAAATTTGGATGGTGACTCCAAAGATATTGGGTGTTGGTTAAGAAGAAGGTGTAAAGGAAAAGGTGAGAAGGCCCAGTGATTTTGGGCCGGGTTCTCACAGCTGGCGACTCCATTGGGGACTTAGAGGGTTTGAGAAATTTTGTGCAATCGTTAACTTTTGTGTGCTTTTTAATGTCATCGTAAGTGCCTTGCATTCATGATAATTTATGTGAAGCCTCTACCGTAAGAGGGCGAGGGAATCCAAGTCCGATACATGCTTTCCTTAAGCAATAGTGGCTTGAGTGAACCCGTTTCTCAAAGCTTAGCAATGATGGGGATTAATGGGCCTTGGACCTCATGCGATATCCATTATCATATGTGAGGAGGTCAACCTATTCCCTAGTGGAAATCTCTAGCCCCCAACCAGCTGCATGCCCTGAGCATCTCATGCATAGTAATTCAATAAGTGGTACGTGCATTTGTGTGATATATGTCGTGCCTTGTATATATGTGTTATGTCTTGTTATTTTGGGGCAAGAATTTATGCACACATCTGGGACGTGAAAAAAGGAAAAAGGGGGAAGTCATCCATGGTTATCAAGCAAGAAAATTATCCAATCCTCAAGGGGTGATTAATCAAGATTCAAAAGAAGATTCATTTTTGTGATAATTTGAGTGAATGTCCAGAGGTTTAAAAAATTCGGGGATTAGATTTCCATGACAAAAGACATTTTGCATCTTTTCAATACAAGTGAAGCATAACCGAGTCGGAAGTTAATTCCAACACCACCTTCTCTACCCAAACCTTTTGTTACCAACCCTTTTCCTTTCAAACCTACCCAGATAAGATCTTGAATTCCACTTTTTCATCTTTGATAGTGGAAAGGAATCATGAGTAATGAGCATATCAACCAATCAAAAGGCGGCATGAGCACGAGGGTGAACTCAAGGGATGGGCCGATAGGGGGAGACGAACAACCAGTGTACGAAGACCGAAGCCTCCAACAAGAAAGGGAAGTTCAAGCCACATTTAGGGATTTGATGAGTAAGTTGGAGGAGACGGTCCTCCGAGGAGTCCTACTTGGGAAACCACTCGCCCAGGTGGCCATGAAACAATTCCGAGATGCTGTAGGGCAATACGCTCTGGTCGAAGATATGATAAAGGGCATTCAACTCAAAAATGTTGCATGTAAGTGACCGGGCATGCAAACTTGACAATCAAAATGCAGCGGAAAGACCCGGTACTCATGGAGGATCCATGTGAAGCTAACTAAAACGAATAACAATTTTCCGTACCTTACTTGGTTGAGGTCTTTCACCCAACTATAGTGTAGAATCAGCAAGAACCCGACAAGAAATCCGGCTCCTCTATGGTATCCACACGAACCGTCGATGTCCAGCTAGCAATCGTCTGACGATCACCAACCCGAGCACTCCCGAACCGCAGTGCTAGCTACAGAAAACCGAGAGCTAGAACTTGTGTTTGATGTGTTTCTTTCTTTCTCAAAGAAAGGGGTTTGTAATCTGAAAATTCAAGTCTCACTCAAAGAAAGTCTCACTTGTAACGTTTGGCAATAATCATAAAATCTCATTTTACAATTATAAACAATGAGCGGGCGTCTAGCAACACATCATTGCTACCCAAACGACAAGATCAGTACTGATTCATTATGCCTCGGAATATGTCATCGTCCTTTCGTCCCATTATCAAGATCAAACACGAGACATGGAATATGTAAGTCTCGCATATGTTTCATCCAACGTTTCTTGATCCCCGAGTTAACTGTGTAAAACGGATACTAATGATATCACCATAACACATAATCCGAGCATGGCCATGCATTTACAGTTCAACTCTATCAAGAGGCCCATCTGATAATATACCCGTTATATGGGTTGGACGAATTCCATCTTGATCATACAAAACCCACTACACAATATATCATATACCCAATGATTACACTAAGGTCTACTCAGTTACGTATAGCCAAGAGTGATATCAAAGTATATGACTCACTTGTTGGGAACCTTGATGATCTCAGGTCTAAGGACAACATATGTGATACCCCAGGTACACCCTAGAATATAGAGAAGTACTTACATGATGAGAGCTGAGTGTAGCTTGTCTTTCCGAGATGTTCGAGTAGGATGGATTGGGTATTCAGGAGAAAGTGGATAATGTTAGTAGTGTTGGTGTGCATATTAGTATGGGCTTAGGCTCGGTAACATGTGCTGGTGTCGGATTGAGAGTAATGGTGAGCATAGGCTTGGCCTAGTGCACACAAATGGGCTCGTAGTGATTCGATGGCACGGTTGGCCTAATTTGGTGTTCTGAGTGCTCGACTTATCTAAATGGTCGATAAATGATGATTAATGATGAAAATATCATTATATGGTGTAATAGGTGCAATAGATGCACAATTGTTCAAGGGAGTTATCGGTTGGCTTGAGTTGGTGCGAAATAGTGCACAACTGGGGCAATGGTGTGCCCGTCGGTGCACAATTGGGCTCGATGAGGGTAAATACGTAATTGGCCAAACCGACCAATCAGAATGAGACGTGTGGCTTGGGAATATGCAGCTGAAGGTGCTTGGTGTGCAAGCTAGTAGGTTGAGTGCCATGGTTCAATTGGTAGGAAAACAAGCACGAGGTGACACGTGCTTGTGCAAGTGGCAGCACTTAGGCAAGAGGTGGCCAGTGGGAGCTTACTCACCTACTTGCCTATGCTTTAAGGGGGTGAAGCAGGCACCTCTTACTCATTTGTTCCAGATGCAATTCGTGTAGAGAGAAAGAGGGGAAAGAGAGGAAAAGGAGAGAGGTAGAGAGGTGAGGCTTGGGTGGTTCTGCTCTTGGGCAGATTGACCCATGCTCACTAAAATGTGTATTCGAGACAAAATAGCGGTTGGAATTGAGTGAAACTAAAGCCACAAGTTAGATAACTTCCATAGTGTCAATTGGGCACCGGTTTGGTGGATTTTGAAGCTGAACTGAGAGAGTTATGCGCTCTCCAAATTCAATGTTCGGCAACAGACCTTCTGCAGGAACCCGAGTTTGTGTAGGAGCCATATCAGGAGCTAGAGAGCCTAGAATTGAGTTTTCTCAGTGGCTATGGAAAGATAAGAGGGAGGGATACAACGTTTATGTTGATGACCAAGGCTGGTTCAGCATGTAGGTACATGTTTAACCTCGGTGAAGTTTCTGCTGCTGTAGGGCAGATTCTACCCGAGCTGCTGTAAGGTTGATTTGTGGTTTATATTCTATTGTTGCTATAATTGAGTTATGATATCTATTTGTATGTTTGTGACAGGGAAGTAGGAACCCTAGATGCCCAAGGGTTTTAAAGGGAACCATTGGTTGGCCTTGATGTGCCGAATGGTTTGGTAAGTGGGGTTGCATGCTTATGATGGTTAATGGTGCTCATTTGTTGGTTGATGACCCAATGTGCTCAGTGGTGGCACCTATGGTGCAATATTGTGGTTATTCCTTGGCTTATAAGACGAGCCCAGTGGTCGGGCTGTGCATTTCATGCATATCATGTGCATCATGGCATTTACATATGATTGTGGTTATTGATGAGGAATGAGGGACCATGCAGTACCACATGGATGCTTGGTCAATATGAGATGATGGTGGCATTGTGCTAGGTGCCGTGTGTGGTTGTGGTAGCCAATCGGTTATGCCTCGTACGTGGGACTGTGGGCTAAGGAGTAACATTGTTGGCAAGGCTACCGGACCATGCAGGTAGGCTTAGTACATCTTCACAATAGCTTACCCGTGGGCTGATCACGGTGGCATGTGGGGATTGCGTTTGGATGTTATTTTCCACTTGTGTTGGTATCATTGCTATTGCTTGTATGTCACTCTACTTACTAAGCTTATACTCCCCTTCCTCCTCTTGTCTTACAGGTGCGAGATTGAGAGCACGGGTAGTAGGTCGATAGGTATAGCCATGTCGGTCTCGTTATTGTGTTGTTTTATACATAGAGGTTATGTCTTTGTACACCATGAGTTAATGTCCCTTGTAGCAATAGTTTTACAACATTAGTGGAGTTGTTTCTATAAATGAGTCTTAATTCCCTATAATTATCTTTGCTGCCTTTGCATTTGTTTGTTGGTACGCTTCCATTAACGATGCGCATATGAGGTTAGTAACCCGCGAGGTAGAGGCAGCGAGCTTCTGGCTGAGTTGACAAAAGGCCTTTGGGTGTCTTGTGGCACATGGTGGGTGCGCAAGGTACCTGGCTGGTCGCGCTTAGCGGGGGCGTGATAGAATTGGTAGCGGAGCATGTTTATGCAGGATGTGTTTGATGTCTAAACAATTTGCTACCGAAACATGCGATAGTTTTTGTAGTGGAGCATTATTTTTCTGAAAGTGTGCGTCATGTCATGTCAAATGTGATGGTTGGGGTAACGAAACTTGTTTTTGAGAAGATTAAGTGTCTACATAAGTGGGTGTAAAAGAAATGCAATCAAGGGATGAAGTTTTACAATTTTGCTAGAGGGGCATAGGTTGTTGAGTCTTTTGGCTAGTACCGATCGATTTAGAGGTTCAGGTTTTGGTGAGAGGCGTTTGTTTTAATTATGTGCTATATGTGTGTTATATGTTGCTGTGTTTTTATATTTGCTTGATGTGTAGTTCGGGAAAATCGTGGACAGGTTATATTGGCATGGAGCAGTTGGAAATAAAGTGCTAAAGGAAGTGAGTAATGGTTTTATGGTTTTAAAGATGTGTAAAGGATGGCGGAATAAGAATAATGATGGATCGAGATCGTTTGAACCGAAGTAGAATTGAGGTACGAGAAAAGAAGTTTATGAGAGGATGTGTGAGTATAAAGGGGTGAGATTGTAGTTTGCGAGTCGTAGCATGATAGTAGTAACGGAAGGGTAGTAGATAGTATTGCGGATTCTAAGGGAGAGTAAGGTATGAAGGAATAGGATGTGCTTTTGGAATTTTGGTTTAGAGCTTGTACTAGAGTATGATTAACGGTTATGTTAAAATTTTAAGTGTTTTAAGTAGTAAGGGGAAAAGAAGACGTTTATGGGTGAAGTGGGTGATTAGCATATGTTAGAGTACAGGTGACACCCTAGACTACCTAGAGTTGGTCAAGATTAGTTGGAGTGAGATTAAGGAGTGTTTAGGTTCGAAAAAGTTTATGGAAGGATTTGGGCATAAGCATGAGGTATTGTGTATCTTTGTGAGTTATCCACCTAATCATAAAGAAGAAGTATCATGTTACAGGAACCCTTGACTTTAGTAATGTTTGGGAGATGACATTGGGTTTAGAGGTTGAGTTATTCAGAGAAAGAGTATGAGTTGAGGTGTAAGCGGAGTTGCACTGCGGAAGTGTGGTTGGCTTGTTTGAGATGCAAATAGGCTTACGGTTGTCTAGTTGGCCCGATTGGGATATTTCGGTGGTTTAGTTGGTGTAATTGGTGTACATAGTGCGAGAGTAGTGCACTTTGTGACCTAGTTGGGGCAATTGGCCTGGTTGACGGATTAAAGTGCTAGTGCACCCATGAGTGTGCGAATAGAGCATTTTATGGTTCGATTGGGGTAGTTGACCCCGCTGGTCAATTGGTGCAGTTGTGTGTGGGTAGTGCAACATAGTGGAGTGAATAAGAAGTAGAAGCTATTGGGATGAGAGAATGAGTATATGGATTGTACTAGCTTATTCAGTGATGTATCATGTGGAGAACTTAAGTGGAGACTTATGTGGTTACATTTGGAAGGCTAACGGTACATCGCAAAGTTTTGTTCACTTGGACAATGTGGCCACAATTTATAACGTTTTTGCAATTACTGTTTTGAATTTTTTTTTTTAAAGGAATGAATTAAGCAAGTTTGGCATTAGTACCGTTTAGCCTATCCATTTGTACTATAATGCGAAGTGATAGATAGTTGAGAGAACTAGAATATACAAGATTCCGATTGAGTTGTCGAGGTAAGTGAAACGGATTATAATGAGAAGTGACAAATGAACATGTCATTTGAGGTATCTAAATGAGGAGTTGAGGTTGAATTTGAGAATGGATTTTGAGGTAAACAAGTTGGACATATATTGGATTGAGTTATAGTTGAGTGATCTAATAAAGGTAGAGCTTGAAATGATTGATGAAAAATAGGATGGCATATGAGTATATTTAGGAAGATGGTTGAAAGTTACATATAAAGATTGATGTTGTCTTTCAGGATAGGGTACCATCTGAATTTCGAGGACGAAATTCTATAAAGGAGGGGATGATGTGATACCCCAGGTACACCCTGGAATATAGAGAAGTACTTACATGATGAGAGCCGGGTGTAGCTTGTCTTTCCGAGATGTTCGAATAGGTTGGATTGGGTATTCGGGAGAAAGTGGATAATGTTAATAGTGTTGGTGTGCATATTAGTATGGGCTTAGGCTCGGTAACATGTGCTGGTATCGGATTGAGAGTAATGGTGAGCATAGGCTTGGCCTAGTGCACTCAAATGGGCTCGTAGTGATTCGATGGCATGGTTGGCCTAATTTGGTGTTCCGAGTGCTCGACTTATCTAAATGGTCAATAAATGATGATTAATGATGCAAATATGATTATATGGTGTAATAGGTGCAATAGATGCACAATTGTTCAAGGGAGTTATCGGCTGGCTTGAGTTGGTGCGAAATAGTGCACAACTGGGGCAATGGTGTACCCGTCGGTGCACAATTGGGCTCGATGAGGGTAAATACATAATTGGCCAAACCGACCAATCAGAATGAGACGTGTGGCTTGGGAATATGCAGCTGAAGGTGCTTGGTGTGCAAGCTAGTAGGTTGAGTGCCATGGTTCAATTGGTAGGAAAACAAGCACGAGGTGGCACGTGCTTGTGCAAGTGGCAGCACTTAGGCATGAGGTGGCAAGTGGGAGCTTACTCACCTACTTGCCTATGATTTAAGGGGGTGAAGCAGGCACCTCTTACTCATTCGTTCCAGATGCAATTCGTGTAGAGAGAGAGGGGAAAGAGAGGAAAAGGAGAGAGGTTGAGAGGTGAGGCTTGGGTAGTTCTGCTCTCGGGTAGATTGACCCATGCTCACTAAAATGTGTATTCCAGCCAAACTACTAGTTGGAATTGAGCGAACCCAAAACCACACGTTAGATAACTTCCATAGCGTTAATTGGGCACCGGTTTGGTGGATTTTGGAGTCGAACTGAGAGAGTTATGCGCTCTCCAAGTTCACTATTCTGCAGCAGACCTTCTGCAGGAATCCGAATTTTTTAGGAGCCATATCTGGAGCTAGAGAGCTTAGAATTGAGTGTTCTCAGTGACTATAGAAAGATAAGAGGAAGGGAAACAACTTTTATGTTGGTACCCAAGGCTGGTTCAGCATGTAGGTACGTGTTTAACCTCGGTGAATGTTCTGCTGCTGCAGGGCAGATTCTACCCGAGCTGCTGTAAGGTTGATTTGTGGTTTATATTCTATGGTTGCTCTAATTGAGTTATGATATCTATTTGTATGTTTGTGACAGGGCAGTAGGAACCCTAGATGCCCAAGGGTTTTAAAAGGAACCATTGGTTGGCCTGGATGTGCCTAATGGTTTGGTAAGTGGGGTTGCATGCTTACGATGGTTAATGGTGCTCATTTGTTGGTTGATGACCCAATGTGCTCAGTGGTGGCACCTATGGTGCAATATTGTGGTTATGCCTTGGCTTATAAGACGAGCCCAGTGGTCGGGCTGTGCATTTCATGCATATCATATGCATCATGGCATTTACATATGATTGTGGTTATTGATGAGGATTGAGGGACCATGCAGTACCACATGGTTGCTTGGTCAATATGAGATGATGGTGGCGTTGTGCTAGGAGCCGTGTGTGGTTGTGGTAGCCAATCGGTTATGCCTCATACATGGGGCTGTGGGCTAAGGAGTAACATTGTTGGCAAGGCTACCGGACCATGCAGGTAGGCTTAGTACATCTTCACAATAGCTTACCCGTGGGCTGATCACGGTGGCATGTGGGAAGTGCGTTTGGATGTTATTTTCCACTTGTGTTGGTATCATTGCTATTGCTTGTATGTCACTCTACTTACTGAGTTTATACTCCCCCCCTCCCCCCCCCCCCCGTTTCCTCCCCTTGTCTTACAGGTGCGAGATTGAGAGCACGGGCAGTAGGTCGATGGGTATAGCCAAGTCGGTCTCGTTATTGTATTGTTTTATACATAGACGTTATGTCTTTGTACACCATGAGTTAATGTCCCTTGTAGCAATATTTTTACAACAGTAGTGGAGTTGTTTCTATAAATGAGTCTTGATTCCCTTTAATTATCTTTGCTGCCTTTGCATTTGTTTGTTGGTACTCTTCCATTAACGTTGCGCATATGAGGTTAGTAACCTGCGAGGCAGAGGCAGCGAGCTTCTGGCTGAGTTGACGAAAGGCCTTTGGGTGCCGTGTGGCACATGGTGGGTGCGGAAGGTACCTGGCCGGTCACACTTAGCGGGGGCGTGACAACACATATAAGAACCACTAATGACAATCATATAACGTTCCATGTAGTGTTCTTATGTTGGGTCGGTCCAGTCCACAAGTTCTCTAACTTGTACCCGTATGTAGAATTCATATCTCATATAATTCTCAACATATGCTAGTCTTAATTTATTATTACAACCCATCCATAATAATAATCGACTAGGGACATTTGAGAATTTAAAAATATTCTAGGGTTATAAATATGTGCAAGCATTTATCTCATAAACTTATTTATTGGAATAACCTTAATGTATTTACATGACTATGTACAATCATCCAATGATTGGCTTTTGGGCATATTACACTAACAATCTCCCACTTGCACTAAAGCCAATCATCCATGTATCTAATACCAATAGGTGCAGTATGACCATCATGCTTCTGCTGTGAGAGTGACTTAGTCAATGGATCTACTACATTGTTCTCAGAAGGAACTTTGCACAGCCTGACATCGCCTCTATCAATGATCTCTCTAATAAGATGATAGCGTCGGAGTATATGTTTGGATCTCTGGTGGTATCTAGGTTCTTGAGCCTGTGCGATTGTCCCATTGTTGTCACAATAGAGCTCAATCGGACTGTCAATACTAGGAACCACTCCAAGTTCAGTTACGAACTTCTTAATCCAAACAGCCTCTTTCGCCACATCTGAGGCGGCTATGTACTCAGCCTCAATTGTAGAGTCGGCAACTGTCTCTTGCTTTGAACTCTTCCAGTATACAGCACCACCTCCAAGACATAACACATAACCTGACTACGATCTAAAGTCATCCCTGTCAGTTTGGAAGCTAGCATCTGTGTAACCCTTTACAACAAGCTCATCAACGCTTCCATAAACCAGGAATGCATCCTTAGTCCTTCTCAAGTACTTAAGGTTGTTCTTAACCGCTGTCCAGTGACTTTCACCGGGATCAGATTGGTATCTGGTTGTGACACTTAATGCATATGTGACATCTGGTCGAGTACATAGCATGGCATACATGATAGATCCTATTGCTGATGCATAAGGAATCTTACTCATCCGCTCTCTCTCCTTAGATGTTATAGGACATTGATTCTTTGAGTGAGATACGCCATGTGACATGGGCAAGAAACCTTTCTTAGAATCTTGCATGCTAAACCTCTTTAGCACCTTGTCAATATATGTACTTTAATTTAGCCCAAGAAGCCTTTTGGATCTATCTCTATAGATCTTTATTCCTAGCACGTAGGCAGCTTCTCCTAAGTCCTTCATTGAGAAATTCTTTCCTAACCAAGTCTTTACAGACTGTAGTGTCGGAATATCATTCCTAATGAGTAGAATCTCGTCAACATACAATAACAAGAAAACGATTGTGCTCCCACTAACCTTCTTGTAAACACATGGCTTATCTTCATTTTTAATGAAACCGAACTGTTTGATTACTTCATCAAAACGAAGATTCCAACTCCTAGAAGCTTGCTTTAATCCATAAATGGATCTTTGCAACTTGCATACCTTGTTTTCATTTTCTGGAGTGACAAAATCTTCAGGTTGTGTCATGTACACATCCTCTAAAAGATTTCCATTAAGGAAAGTGGTTTTGACATCCATTTGCCATATATTATAATCATGGTATGCTGCTATAGCCAATAGAATCTGGATGGATTTAACCATGGCAACTGGTGAGAAAGTTTCATCATAGTCAATACCATGAACTTGTTTGAAACCTTTCGCAATCAATCGCCCTTTAAAGGTAATCACATTACCATCCATGTCAGTCTTTTTCCTAAAGACCCACTTGCACCCAATAGGTTTTATCCCTTCAGGTGGATCAACCAAGGTCCATACCTTGTTTTCATACATGGATTCCATCTCCGAAATCGTGGCTTCTAGCCACTTCTTAGAGTCTGGACCCGTAATAGCCTGTTGATAGGAAGTGGGCTCATCCTCTTCTATGAGCATCACGTCTCCAATATGAGTCATAAGAAATCCATATCTCTCAGGCTCATGCCGAATCCTATCAGACCTACGTAGTCTATGTGTTATAGGCACAGGTTTTTCACCCACAACATCTTGTGGTTCCTGTCCTTGTTCCATCTCAGCCTCTGTACCTCGAACTTCTTCGAGTTCTATTTTTCTCCCTCTGATCTTTCTAGAAATGAATTCTCTTTCTAGAAAAATAGCAGTACGAGCAACAAACAGTGTGTGCTCTGTGGGATTATAGAAATAATATCCTTTAGTTTCCTTAGGATATCCAACAAAGAGGCATTTGACGGATTTAGGGCCGAGTTTATCTGATGCTTCTCGTCTCACGAAAGCCTCACAACCCCAGATCCTCATAAAAGACAAATTGGGACGCTTCCCTGTCCATATCTCATATGGTGTCTTTTCCAGTGATTTAGATGGAACACGGTTAAGTGTAAAGGCAGCACTTAATAATGCATGTCCCCAAAATGAAGAAGGAAGGTCAGCTTCACTCATCATAGAATGAACCATGTCTAACAAAGTTCTATTCCTCCTTTCATATACACCATTCCATTGAGGTGTACCTGATAGAGTAAGTTGTGATACAATACCACATTGCTTTAGATGATCAAGAAATCTCGGTCTAAGTATTCACCTCCTCGATCAGATCGAAGCATTTTAATACTCTTGCCGAGTTGATTCTGTACTTCACTCTTGGATTCTTTGAACTTTTCAAAGGATTTTGACTTGTGTTTCATAAGATACACATAGCCATATCTACTGTAATCATCAGTAAATGTAATGAAGTACTGAAAACCATCTCTAGCCTGTGTTGACATAGGTCCACATACATCAGAATGTATAAGACCTAGCAAGTCCGAAGCTCTTTCACCTTTACCAGCAAAAGGAGCCTTTGTCATTTTGCCTAATAAACATGACTCACATTTCTCATATGATTCAAAATCAAATGAGTTTAAAAGTCCGTCTTTATGGAGTTTAGAAATACGAGTCTCGTTTATATGGCCCAATCGACAATGCCAGAGAAAGGTTTCATTAGAATCGTTTAATCTAACCTTCTTCGTATTAATGTTATAGATTGGTGTTTCTAGGTTTAGAAAGTACAAACCATTGCTCAAATATGCACCACCATAATAAATATCATTGAAATAAATAGAACAACAATTGTTCTTTATTACAAATGAAAAACCTTTCTTGTCCAGACAAGAGACAGAAATCAAATTCCTGCTTATAGTAGGTACATAGTAGCAATCATCAAGTTCCAAAACCAAACCACTCGGTAAAGATAGATGGTGAGTCCCTACGGCTAATGCAGCAACTCTTGCTCCATTTCCAACGCGTAGGTCTATCTCTCCCTTTGCTAATCTTCTACTCTTTCTCAATTCCTGCACATTTACACAAATGTGAGAACCACGTCCGGTATCTAATACCCATGATTCAGAGACAGAGATATTAGCCTCTATAAGAAAAATACCTGAAGTGGAAGTCTTACTTCCCTTCTATTTCTTCACCTCTTCAAGGTAAACAGGGTAGTTATGTTTCCAATGGCCAGGTTTGTTGCAATGGAAACATTGTCCTTCCTTTGCAATACCACCTTTGGGTTTCAGCACATGGGAACAAGAAGATGCACATGCACCAAACTTTTTGGCACATTTTTTATTCTTGTAAAACTTGGTTTTACCCTTTCCTTTGCCTTTTCCAACCATCTAAATGTTGTTGGATTTGTTTGCCTTCATTTGTTGCTCAACTGTTCCCAATATGTTAAGCAGCTCAGACAAGGATTTGTCAAGATGATTCATATTGAAATTCATGACAAATTGGCTGTAACTATCCGGCAACGATTGCAGGACTAAATCAACAGCCAACTCCTTTTGCAAAGGATAACCTAGACCCTCAAGGCTCTCAATGTATCCAATCATTTTGAGCATATGAGGTCTCACCGGTGATGACTCAGCCATCTTGCATTAGAACAATGGCTTAGAGGTCTCATACCTCTCATGCCTAGCTTGCTCTTCAAAGAGCATTTTCAGGTGTTCGATCATATCGAACGCACCCAAGTTCTCATGTTGCTTCTGAAGCTCAGAGTCCATGTTAACAAGCATAAAGCATGCAACATTCAATGCATCATCAACATGCTTCTTGTAAGCATCTCTTTCCGTCCTAGGAGCTTTAGGCGCTGGTTCATTTGGAACGGGCCCTTCAAGGACATACAACTTTTTTTCTTGTTTGAGGACTATCCTCAAATTGCGATGCCACTTTAGGAAGTTATTCCCATTCAGCTTTTCCTTCTCAAGAACCGATCGCAGAGATTGTGTACTAGTGTTTTGTGCCATGATAACTCTACAACATTAATCAACTCACACAAATGAGAGTCATGTATACATAAAATCACTTAATAAGGAATTTTATTAAATGATGCTCCTACTACATAAATCATGATAATTATAAGTAGGCTAAGATCCATGTTTCACTACAAGATAAGTCAGCTTTAGCTGATCACTTATATCATAGTTATTTAGGTAGACAACTCTTGTCAAATACATCTCATGTAACTCTTGGATAGTTGAGTGAACAACACTTGTTCTTATCTATCTCATAGACTTATCTCAACTCCTTGCCTCTAAGTCTTTAATCCTATTGAGATGACCTAGTTAAGTTCAACCCATAACAAGCAGTTCGGATGTTACAATTATCCCGTCGTACCTTGCTAGGATAAATATTGGCACCTTACTTTAGCAAAACCTACCAAGTATTGATCTAAGCAATGATGAGTGCTTATCATGGAAGGCAACAC
This sequence comes from Turnera subulata, assembly GCA_028386065.3. Lineage (NCBI taxonomy): Eukaryota > Viridiplantae > Streptophyta > Magnoliopsida > Malpighiales > Passifloraceae > Turnera > Turnera subulata. Next base: position 177,347 of record JAKUCV010004693.1, read on the forward strand.
AAGAGGAACTTAACATTTACATCAACATATTATTCCTATACATCATATGCATGTTCTTGATAAATCATATATTGATGTTTTGTAAATTTTGAAACCAAAAATACATAAGAACATCGATGTCTAACATTGAACATCGATGTTGTGAGAATCTGATTCTCCCAACTACTTGGTAGTGTTCAAGGACATCGATGTTTAACTCTTGAACATCGATGTCTGACTCGTGAACAACGATGTTTAACTCTTAAACATCGATGTTTGAGAATTCTGGAACTCGAAACCTTTCGGCAGAGCCCATGAACATCGATGTTTAACTTGTGAATATCGATGTCTTGAAGTTTCTAGAAGTTCAAGATTTCTGGCAGTAGTTTTAAACATCGATGTCTAACTTTTAAACATCGATATTTGAGAATTCTGGAGTCTCAAACTAATTCGGCAGTGCTCTAGAACATCGATGTTTAACTCTTGAACATCGATGTTGAGAGAGTTCTGCCAAGGCCACTCGTCATGAGAACGTCGATGTTTAACTCGTGAACATCGATGTTTCAAGATTCTGCCAAAGCCATTCTTCATTAAAACATCGATGTTTGTCACACAACATCGATGTTTTGGCCTTGCTGTACTAGAACGACAATCGTTCCAACCGACAATCATCCTTGTCGAACTCATTCGACTTACTGCCATGAACACCTTGATTGATATCACAAACCAATCAAGCATTCATTGTCAAAACATTTTTGACAAAAACCAACCTCAACATATATAACATATACTAAATGAATTCAGCATATCACATACACTATCATGTTCATGATACATCACATATAACAAAAAGAACATCTAATTCAGTTTAGCGTTTCACAAGAGGCTCCGCTACCACTGTAAGTGACCGGGCATGCAAACTTGACAATCAAAATGCAGCGGAAAGACCCGGTACTCATGGAGGATCCATGTGAAGCTAACTAAAACGAATAACAATTTTTCATTTCTTTGGTTGAGATCTTTCACCCAACTGTAGTGTAGAATCAGCAAGAACCTGACAGGAAATCCGGCTCCTCTACGGTATCCACACGAACCGTCGAAGTCCAGCTAGCAATCATCTCACGATCACCAACCCGAGCACTCCCGAGACCCGGTACTCATGGAGGATCCATGTGAAGCTAAGATCTTGAATTCCACTTTTTCATCTTTGATAATGGAGAGGAATCATGAGTAATGAGCATATCAACCAATCAAAAGGCGGCATGAGCACGAGGGTGAACTCAAGGGATGGGCCGATGGGGGAAGATGAACAACCAGTGTACGAAGACCGGAGCCTTCAATAAGAAAGGGAAGTTCCAGCCACATTTAGGGATTTGATGAGTAAGTTGGAGGAGACGGTCCTCCGGGGAGTCCTACTTGGGCAACCACTCGCCCAGGTGGCCATGAAACAATTCCGAGATGTTGTGGGGCAATACGCTCTGGTTGAAGATATGATAAAGGGCATTCAACTCCAAAATGTTGCATGTAAGTGACCGGGCATGCAAACTTGACAATCAAAATGCAGCGGAAAGACCCGGTACTCATGGAGGATCCATGTGAAGCTAACCAAAATGAATAACAATTTTTCGTACCTTGCTTGGTTGAGGTCTTTCACCCAAGTGTAGTGTAGAATAAGCAAGAACCCTACAAGAAATCCGGCTCCTCTACGGTATCCACACGAACCGTCGATGTCCAGCTAGCAATCGTCTCACGATCTCCAACCCGAGCACTCCCAAACCGCAGTGCTAGCTGGAGAAAACCGAGAGCTAAAACTTGTGTTTGATGTGTTTCTTTCTTTCTCAGAGAAAGGGGTGTGTAATATAAAAATTTAAGTCTCACTCAAGTCTCACTTGTGTGTGTTCTTGCAAGTCTGAAAACTAGAATGCAAGCTCAAGATGATCTGATTATCCACACCCACTAATGCCTAAAGTAATGGAGACAATGGCCAACATAATGGTCCACCAAATATCATCAATATGGTTCCCATTATCTTGTCTACCACTAATGCATTACCATATATCAACACATCACATCACTAATTATGGTAAAATAATTCAGACAATTAGTGAACCAAAACGACCCTAGTCCAACCACGGTCCAACCATGGTCTAACTATCTGGTCGAACCACGGTCCAAACATGGTTCAACCACCAGCTCGAATCAACAGTTCTAAGTGTGTGGCCCTGTAGGCACTTGTAACGTTTGGCAATAATCGTAAAATCTCATTTTACAATTATAAATAATGAGCGGCGTCTAACAACACATCATTGATACCCAAACGACAAGATCAGTACTGATTCATTATGCCTCGGAACATGTCATCGTCCTTTCGTCCCATTATCAAGATCAAACACGAGACATGGAATATGTCAATCTCGCATATGTTTGATCCAACGTTTCTTGATCCCCGAGTTAACTGTGTAAAACGGATACTAATGATATCACCATATCACATAATCTGAGTATGGCCATGCATTTACAGTTCAACTCTATCAAGAGGCCCATCTGATAATATACCCGTTATATGGGTTGGACGACTTCCATCTTGATCATACAAAACCCACTACACATTATATCATATACCCAATGATTACACTAAGGTCTACTCAGTTACAAATAGCCAAGAGTAATATCAAAGTATATGACTCACATGTTGGGAACCTTGATGATCTCAGGTCTAAGGACAATACATATAAGAACCACTAATGACAATCATATAACGTTCCATGTAGTGTTCTTATGTTGGGTCGGTCCAGTCCACAAGTTCTCTAACTTGTACCCGTATGTAGAATTCATTTCTCATATAATTCTCAACATACGCTAGTCTTAATTTATTATTACAACCCATCCATAATAATAATCGATTAGGGACATTTAAGAATATAAAAATATTCTAAGGTTATTGTGAAGGCCCTCTCCCCGAGGGACCCACCATATTCAGGTATTGTTACATCACATCCCTCAGCCCACACCTCTTGGGTTTAATCCTTTACCATGCTGCAGCACTAGGGATTCGAACTCGGGACGTGATGCTTTTTATCCCCCTCAAGGAGAGCACCTTCACCAATTCATCTGCAGATGAATTGGTGAAGGTGCTCTCCTTGAGGGGGATAAAAAGCATCACGTCCCGAGTTCGAATCCCTAGTGCTGCAGCA